>DWNH01000182.1:0-18037 GCA_018249895.1 Tiana niger
GTAAAACACTTAAAACAAAAATGAAAATCATTATTCATTGTTTCTTTACTATGGTTCTGTATAAATGTTTGTTGTAGAATACCTATAATGTTTTGCTCTATGACGCATATATACAAACTCCTCTTTTATGGCAGATAGCATGAATACAGTTAATTTTGTTAATTATTTGAGTGTTATGACATATTAACGTACTCTTTGGGTCATAACAATCTAATTAATCTTAAGCTTGGTTTATATACCGAAAGTACTCGATATCGAGCCCTTGGGACCCAATGAAATATACGACTCTTGCTACATGAAAGCATCAAAAGAGGTCCGCGCATTAAGAATTTATCTTTTAAAATAAAAATAAAAGATTCTGTTGAAATAACCTCCTTTTGAAGTCTGCTAAAAACAGAAACATTCCTAGTGTCTGTGTGGTCATCATCGAGCTGTTAACATACTAACTAAATATTTAATTTTTATTAGATATAAGTATAGAAAAACATGTTAATTATTAATTTGTAAGAATATGGTAGAGTGTGTGAATTGAATGTTTGTTTGTCATTTCGTTAATAAAGAAGTAAACTATTAAAAAAAACCCTACAGCAAAATACAAACTATCAAAGATTAGGCAACTGATATCTATAATTAAAGTTTTTTATAGCCTATGTTGCTCAGACCAGTGATAGCAGTGGTTAAATTCCGGCTTACCGTTCTGGCGGGTTCAGGATCGATCGCCGCACGCACCTCTAATTTTTTCTATATTAGGTGTGTATTATAAATTGTCAGTTGCTCTTCGGAAGGAAAATATCGTGAGGAAAACCTGGAGGAGATCTCCAGAACGTTCTCTAAAGGCATGTGAAGTCTTCCAATCCGCAGTTGCCCAGAGTGGTGGACTATAGCCTAAATCCTTTTCATTTTCAGAGGAGACCCGTGCCCAGTTGTGGGACAATGATGGGTTGATGATGATGACAGTCAATATTTTTTACAAAATTCAAATGAATCGATCAATACCCTGTATATTAAAATCCTTCAAGTTGTTTGGGCTGTAGAGCGTGCTAAATACCAAAGTCTTAATATACATACGTCCGAAAAACTTAACTCATATATGATTAAGATATGCTGATAAGCATAATCTATCAGCGTAACTATTAAGTGTAAATAAAAGGCAATTAATTGATTTCAGCATTTTATTTCAGCTTGATTGTTAATTTCTTACAAAAATGACTATCGCATATCTAAGACTAACGACGCTTAGATTGCGTCCAAAAAGACGACTCCGCATCAGTTAACACCTTGTCCGTGAGTTATTTGGTACAATAGCCCTATCGTGTTCAGATACATTAAAACCTCGCACAGTCAGACACACATT
The DNA here is from genome assembly GCA_018249895.1 of Tiana niger. Classification (NCBI taxonomy): domain Eukaryota; kingdom Metazoa; phylum Arthropoda; class Insecta; order Lepidoptera; family Hesperiidae; genus Tiana; species Tiana niger. The sequence continues at coordinate 1,355 of DWNH01000182.1, forward strand.
TATACATATTACTCCTAAGTTGGCTGTTTACAGAACTTGTGGTGTTGGTTGCATGGGCTCAGCGATCTCCTCTTTCTTTACGCTAGCTGCAGGCATTTCAGCCATTTCTTCCTTCTTTTTCATGTCTTCCATATCATTACTAATCTTCATATCTTTCTGGTCTGTTTCCTTCATGGGCATTTCAGCTGGCATTGCCTCGGCCGGCATTTCAGGTACTGCTGAGCGTTCTTGTATAACCTCAGGCTTTATCTCTGGGTCTACCCTTTTCTGAAAGTAAAAGTAGGTATACGTATAAATAATTATAATAATGTAAAACTTTTGGCTTATTACAGATTGTCTCTTTTTTATTTACACACAGCAATTTTATCCCAAATTTGGCAGAAACTGTGCTATGGGGTCAGACTAAAGATATAAATATTTTTAAATACATACTTCTATAGATAATTTTACAGCCAGACGCAAAAAAAAATATTCATGCTCATCACACATTTGTCCTGGGCGGGAATCGAACCCATGACATCTGGCTTAGCGATCAGGTTCACTAACCATTACACCAAGAGGCCAGTCAGATGGTTAGCATGTTCGTTGATGTTTCAGAGCGACACGACCATGTCTTCTCAATTCTTATCTCTTGCAAAACAGTTACTCACCTCAACCGGAGCAACAACAACATTCATATCCTTTTCATCAGCTACAGACGCGACAATCGCGATCTTGACTGCCTCCACTTCTTCACTCTTTGCGTCCATATTCACAGGGTTAGGGAGAACGTTGCAATCATCCTGATTCGTCTTCACGAAGAATGTCCTAGAGATCTTGTAGCGTTCGAGAGCCGCATATGCATATTGCATCACCATCGGTGGAGCGAGTCGTTCGCGTGTCAGGATCCATGCATTTTCTGTATTAAGATAAAAGCGTATAAGTAACAACAATAAAATCCTCTTTATCGTGCACTGTACAATTTAAAATGAACCATAGTGATAAATACATACAATTAGGTAATTTAAAATTACACCCTCAATCCAGGTCTATATTTAGCTAATAAACATAGATACGATACCCTGTAAATGAATTAGGTACATTTTGTTGTCTACCGTAGATAATTTTAATGCTGAAAGCTGTGAAACTTGCGTATGCCTGCAGTATATGTACATAATTATAATGCAGTCCCGCAGAATTAATTATATTTTAACACGCGTTTATTAGCCTGTATGTATGTATGTATAGTAGATAGTAATTGAATGTTTAAACGGTAATTTCACTCAGTTTGAGACCTCAAATAGAATTGAAACTTTGCATACATATGAAAATGAAAATACAGAAATTTAATAAGTTTGTCTCATTGTCCTGAACCAGATCATCGGGATTAACGATTTATGAATATTTTGGAAAGGAAGCCTGAGCGTGTTCATTAAGTTTGTTTTTTGGTTTTATTATTTATGATTTTATCATCATTCTTTTATCAAGTTAAATAACCTAAAGTTTCAAGTTCATTCATATATCTACAGCCTATAGATGTACACACTTGTATATTATCGCATCTAACGAAAATTAACTTACGAATATGCACAGGGCCGATGCCGCTGCAGGACCACATGACGGCGTAGCTGTCATAGTCGGTGTCAAGGATGCTGAACTCTGTATCGTAGGGCACTGGCAGCGTGGAGTACTTGACGATCATACGCCCTTCGCCTTCACGACCGATCATTTGCAAGTAGCCGTCCATGACACGCTTAAGTCCAGTTCTATAATTTTTAGGTGAAAAACAGAATACGCAGTTAGAATAATTAGGACAATAGCTCTACAAATCTGAATGCTAAGTGTGTTATCCATAGTTACCGAAGGTTTAATAAAAATAGCTAGTTTTAATAAGTTTAGTAACCCACCATAAAATAGAATTGTCTTTGAATGTAACAGAAATGTATTTCATGCTTTAAAAAATTCAAAAAATGACAGAAATATCGATCAAAAAGGTATATTTTACTAAACAATAAAATATTGAATAATTATATAACTCTTACTATATACTTACAAAGAGTTGGTGATTTCATTGGACACAAGGATCCTGCCTTCGGGCGTGCTCTCGTACTTGGTGGTGACGCAACGGCTGCCCAGCTCGCTGACAGTGAAGTAGCGCTCTGCTTCGTACCAATCACCCAGAAACCGGTTGATATTGAAATTCGCCATCGGCTGTTCACAGACAAGGACCTATTAGGTACCTGGTTATAATGTTAGTTTACATACTACTGATCATATTGTTAACTCCGTGATAATTAAAAAATTGCGGTTTGGTCATCTGAACAATTAATATTTATGTAGGTATTTTCAGTTTCGCAGTGTCGAATACTAACTAATTTACCAATCAAAATATGAAATTTTCGTGACGAATGCGGATATAAATTTGTCATGTGTATTGTATTTCTGTGTGCCTGTCTGTGGCAACATCTCCGAAAAGGAATTTGAATGTATTTGAAAGCGGTTTCTTTAATCGAAAGTCGTATCTTTGGAGTGGTTCTTAGCTGTGTTCCTAGCTTAGGTTGCCTGTAAGGGTACAATATACTGAAATTCTGTTTATATCTCGTTTTGAAATGTTACGCAAACTTTTGGCCCATTTGTTTTCCATGGCTCATTCACCCTCGATCTAAGCGCGCGGGGAACTGTATAATAATGTAAGCAGGTCACTGAATTGAAGCAGTGAACAGGTTAACGAAACCGAAAGTGGTGTCATTGACCGGTGACCGGTCTCTACTGTTGTGCCGGTTATATAAGTAGTTTATAAGGTCACATGTGATACATCTGCGAGGTCAAGGACAGTAGGTGTGTTTTTCTAGTAAGATGTCCATGGCTTTGCGAAACCGATGACAAGAAATATGGAGATTTCAAGAATGAAAAGTGTACATGTGTGTGTACGTGTATGGGCCTAATCATAATTTATTAATGACAGGGAAGGTATTAGTGGATCCTCAATGAAGCCTTATAAGACTGACGCTAATAAAAATATTTACCAAAAAAATTTTTGTTGGCGGATGCACCAATACACAGTGCGAAGATAAGTCTAAATTTCACGGACTGGATTGGTTGAATTAAATTTTACTAAAATAATAAAATGTAAAAAAAAAAATGATTGCAATTAAGTGTTTGAACTTTATTGTTACAATTTTGTTGCGCCTATATAGATCTTGTGTATCTAAAATGTAAACATTATCCACGATAATTTATTCTTACATCTAATTTTAATCAAAAATTACAAAGTTTTTTCAAAAATACAATTAATTAATATGTATTTTTAAGCAGACTATTTACAAAAGGAAAATCTAAGAGACACGAATTTAGTTAAAAAATTAAATAATCTAAATTTAAAAATTAGGCTCTTCGCCTAGATATGGTCTATAAATAGAAAGCAAATATGCCAAACGCATAGAAAGAGTATAATACTCATAGAACGTAGAAGGTTTTTGATCATAAACAATTAGAAATAGAAATGAATTAAGATCACTTACATGACTTTAGTTATAACTATTACTTAATCTCATTCATTACGGTTGTAATAGTTTGACTTTATCAATTAAACCAAACATAAAGTTAGTAATTAAGGAAGTACACCTGATTTTGTTAGTAGAAAGACAAAGACTTGAGCTTCCACCACGACCAAAATCAACAGAAAAAAAAATTATGTAAAAATTGAACGAAAATAACTAAGTGCACTAAATAACATTTTACTATTTGAAAGATAACTTATAAGAAAAGAAAGCATACCTGATAGTCAGGACACCATCCCAATGAAGGTATCTGCGCCGAGGCAGTCGCGATCAGCATTAAGACGGAGAGGCGCCACATTTTCGATCCGGGAGAGGCCTTGAGAGGAGTCCGTACAGGAATGAGGTCCCACGTCCCGACGCCTGCTTTTAAACCCTCTGCAATTCAAACCGGTCCCGCAAACGCATCTAATGAAACACCTTATCTAGTAGCTAGCCTGAGTTATGGAGGCAGTGGTAATGAATTTTGCAACGATCCTTGTTAGGCGCGCGTCCATTGCATTGCGTGTGTGTGTTAATGGGTTTGCATTGTTTGTTTTTACCCTTCCTTTGAAGGCATATTGCGCGTCTCCGATGGATGTCTCTCTCCATGTTGGTTCTCCAGTTTTTGTTTGTCTAAGAATAGACAGGGAACGTTTTCTTGGACGTTAAGACGTTAAGTCTTCATTTTTTATTGAAAAAATGAGCGTTTCAATTACTGGCTTCATATATAATATTTTTTATTAGCGACTTACATATGTTATCCATGTATTAGGTTATATAAATTTCACTGTCAATCGATATAAAAGTGAAATTTGAATGTGAATACATTTTATTGCAAGAGTATCAAAAAATTAAATGAAAAAAAATTGATTACTGCAAATAATTTGAAGTGAACGGGAAATCGTTTTCAAACAAAATACAGTTCCTTAACGTTTATCTTTTTCTCAGTGCGTTCTATTTCAAGATAATGCAATCATCTCAATATTCTTAATAAAAAATAAGTTGTAAAAGTGGTCTATGGTCATAATTAACAGCATTCAGCGCCTTGATAGGACACGAAAGATGAGTTTCGGAATGTTCCCAGGGAATACATAGGTTGCGCAAAAAGATGTGAGCCATCTGCCTTCTTACCGGTTCCACGCCATCTTACCTTGTCTTTTTGTTTTCTATCTTCGCTTTTATCCTTTTTTTATTTTCTATTTTTAACTCCGTGTGTATGTGCAGAATTATTTAAGCCTGCTTTCTGTTTACTTTGTGCGAGTGCTCTCCAATTTTTATGGTTACGCCTGTCTTTATATTTAAGTCGGGATGGTAATCGCCATTACCATTTATATCCAGTACCTCAAGCTTCAAGTAAGCATATCAAAGTTAGATTTGCGAGACGTATTTACGAAATAGTAGCCGTGTGTCATTTGCGTATTTTAGGCAGCAGTTACGTAATTGATATAATCCACTTTTATATTTAAATAAGTAGATATATGTATGTACTTCGTTTTTTTTTATCTTTTTCTTCACTTTACTTATTTCTTCAGGATAAATGGATTGACTAAAATGGGGCTTGATAAAACTTTATCATATGATGGGAAAATTTAATTTTAAAAATGTTTTTAACTTACCAAATCCGTATGCTTTCACGGAGGTTTGAACTCGTCTGCCAATATTGGGAATGCAGGGCTTCATCCGACCAGAACATAGACACACGTAATAGCATGCATTATGAAACGTTAGATTAACACCTAACAATGCTTGCACACATGAGAAGCCGGCATCGCTAAAGTACACTATGCTGAAAAGCGGCTCGGTGTCGCCATTTGGTATGATAACAATAAGGATTTATGTATGTACATCCTTTTGGCGAAATATACAGGGCAGGGCCAGTGTAGGAGAGTAGTCAAAATTTCTTTTTCCGATATACGGGCCATGCTTTACAGCGTAGTTCTTGGACTTCTTGGTTTATTCCCAAAATCAAATTTATGGAAAATGATTGGAAGAATTTCATCAAATTCGATGAAAGCATCGGTGGAATTGTCCTCTGCTGCAATCCACATGATTTCGTACTTTTTCTATAGGTAAGAAGTAGCGAACGAAATGAACTTGGTCCGTTAGTTAGTGCCGGTACCGAATGGGTATAGATATAATTTCGGATCGGTCAGTAGCTTGGTACCTACCGTTGAGCAACGTTGCCAAACCTGATGTCATGTAATGCCGGCCTGAATATGTGTTTAAAACTTAAAGACAGACAAACAGACATATGTATAGGCCATAGACACATAGTAGAAGTATTCGCCTACATGTTGTCAGTTGTAGGCCAGTTTGTAGGTCTTTTTTAGAGATTGATCCTAGCTCTTTTATATAAACTTCCAATATAGCGGCAAGAACTCGTGGTATTATTTGATTCAGATCAATATTTTCTATATTGTGTGCATACTTCTTAAAAAGCAGTATGTCAAGGCATGAGGTGATTAGCTTACTTTTCTGTCTAGGTCTGAGCTTAAGGCAACTGCCCTATCGTCAACGATTAACGAGTGAATCTAACCAATAAATAAAATTGGAATTTCTATCAGTGACGTTGATTTTGACATCACAAGTAAACAATTTAATCGAATATGTTACTTATACGACACTGAAACGTTATCAATATTTTTTTAGAATTTTAGTGCTCCTGCCTGTGTGTCTGCGATATTTTCCGTTAATAGACTTGAAATAAATTTTTTGATAAAATGTTTAGGCATTGTTAAAGATATTTTGACTCATCGTACAGGCTATAATTATTTCTTTTATCTTTAAAAGTTCCCGCTCTCCACTCGCACCCGCAGTCCCCTTTAAAAGATCCCGCTCTCCACTCGCACCCGCAGTCCCCTTTAGAAGTTCCCGCTCTCCACTCGCACCCGCAGTCCCCTTTAAAAGTTCCCCACCAACCCGCACTTGGCCAGCGTGGTGGACTGTGGCCTAAGTCCTTCTCATTCGAGAGGAGACCCGTGCCCAGCAGTGGGACTATGGTGGGTTGATGATGATAATGATTATCTTCAAAAGTTCACTAGTTACAGTCCTTTGCGTTCAAACCCTAAAATCCTCATAAACTCGGAAAGTGTAGATGACATTTTACGTACTATAGAGGGTATTTTAATTTACTGTATCGTCTTCGTTGAATCCTAAGGATATTTTAGTTATAGCTATTGGTGCGCGTTCTCTAACAATAATATCTTTTTTATATGAATATTATAATATTGCTGGGAAAATTAAAAAAAGCTGAAGGTTCTAATTTTTCTTTCTGCGACTATCAAGTTATCACCGTTTCCTATTGTTTCTTATCATAAAGCAATTAAAATATATACACCTATTGTGTTTTGAACAGAAAACTCTATGAATAACGAAGCATCCTTGTTCAATTTCAAGCAAACCTTCGCTTTTATGTTATTATTATTGCCTGTATGTAACTATCTTAGTTAAGGGCTACAGTTAACGTTATGTTGCATATTGTTACGTTAGGTCATACATACTATTAAATGAGGTGGAGTAAATGGAGTGTCAATGTAATGTAAGTATATTTAGCTCTTATTTACATGCCAAGTCTTTGATATTGAATTTCTTGCAATTTTTCTGCTTTTGTTTTTATTACATACTAAGCTACATTATATTTCCATACTAGTATGTACATAGTCCGAAGGTGCCTTATAAATCTCCAATAGGATATCTCTATGTACCAAACGGTAGTTACCTATTAGAAAATGTAGGCCTGCTAACGTTACTTGTTAGTATTTCATGCATGTGGTTGCATGAAGTTTTAAACGGATAAAAAGGTTGAAATTGACGTAAGACCATATCGAAGCCACTTTTTTCTTTGTGAAAAAGAAAGATACAGCTTGGTTTGAGATTTGACACCTTACAAGGTCGTAGATATTGATAAGTCAAGACCTTTGATACATTAAAATAAAAACTGTCAAAATGCAGTTACGACGATGTTAATTGCTGCAGACGAATTATTATCTTAGAACTACGATATATGGACTGAAGTTGAATTTGGACGTCTATGGACGTCACTTAATACTGGGTGGCCTGCATGCTTATCACTTAATTGAAGTGATTGACTAATATAGATTATAAGGAATTTGTTACTAACACTATGGGCCTCTATAGCCTGAAATGAATGATATACTTTTTTAATATAATCTTAGCAATTGCTTTAAGATTCATATTGGTCGCTACGTCAATGAAACTAGCAATTGTCTAAACTCATTGGCGTTACAGGTCTCTGTGTTTATCAAAATCAGTCCTTCTAAATGTCATTTGACTGGTCTGTTGGACTAGTGGCTACTAAATGGGAGGTCGTGGGTTCCGTCTCCAGCCAGAACAAATGTTTGGTTACCATAGCACAGGCTCTGCCTAATTTGGGATCAGATGACCGTGTGTGAGTTGTTAAAAGATATTTATATTATTATTATTATTATTGATACCTGACAGATTAAGGTAAGCGAATAAAATTTACGATTCTTGGATCAAATCCGATTATTTTTGTACCAGACATAAATCTGTGTTTTATAGGTAGTTTCAGTGAGTTGTGGTCAAATTTCGACCAGAAGACCAGAAGTTTTTAAGGATATACATAGGTTTACTCATACAAAATTAATTAAAATAAACAACAACGGCGTGTGTAACTAAAATATTCTCATTATTTAATTTACTAAAGTAAGAACACATTTTTTTTACAGAATGTTAATGTTCTAAACAATATCTACAAAAATTGTACACTATGTGAAAACTTACCAAATACTTTTTTTTTAAATTTACAATTAACAGAGAAAATATTCAAGTTCAACAATGTTAAGTTTTCTTCATTATCTTACAAACTAATTATTTACAATAGTTCCTAACAACGTCATGTTTTACAGAAATATTTCGATTCGATAGGAAAAGTGGTTTGTGTTTCTTAGCACTCTTTGCGTTGTCCAAATTAGTTTTCTAACGAAAATTAAAGGATTAGTTCTTTATTGTCTTTGTGTCTATAGAAAACGTAGATAGAGTGTAGCGAAAAAAATATGCGATGGGCTCTTTGTATAGTTACGACTCGAAAAGAGTTCTCTGCTTGACGACTCAAACCAATGTAATTTTATAAAATAATCTTTATTGAGGGCTTTACTTAAGGTAATTTAGCTTGAAATTGAGAACAGGTTTATAAATTGAGTGTACACAGACATGTAGCAATGCGGTTGATTTTGCTTTTACCAGGGTATGTTGTATGATACTTTATGATATTATGTATATTATTATAAAAATAAATAATTTGTGAAAAGGATATTTTGTATATCCCTTTTTTCAGATAAGAATTCATTTATAATTAAAGAGGGACCTAGAAAATATTTAAGAAATATTTCCTAGTTTAATTATTTGAAAATATTATAAAAAATATGTATCTCTATTTACTGTATATTGAATAGCAAATCCACAACACGAGTACACTACAATATAAGTTCTTTAGTGATAAGTAATCAGGTCTTAAGTTTGGTATGAAATAGCCAATTATTTAAAGTTTATTTTTATTATTCCATATTATGGTACATGGTGTCTAAGTAGGTACAAACATAAATGGGCTTTCTAATGTTAAGTTACCTTCCCTTATGAACCTACTTGCAACACCTGACGGTATGATCTGTCAGCCTTGAGAAATTCTTTTAAACGCAATGCTTTTGTTTGGTAAGCTTAACATGTGGCTCTGAAAACTACACTTTTCCTAATATCCTTTACAAAGAGGCGAAAAAACACATAAAAAAGTAGGTAGGTAATAAGAATTGTGAGTTGCATTACAAATAATATTTTTACGCTTAAGGCAACCGCGGCTCGCCGCAAATATCACAACAAATCTTATGTGCTACGGAAGTATTTCGATACTACTTTCACCGACCACTCCCACCAAGAACGAGTACTATTATACAAGCGGTGTACTTTAATGAAAGTTATTTTACTGCGAACAAAAACGACAAATTTTATCAATTTGAAGGCTAATACTAATACTAGCCTTAAAACTGATATTTTTGTACCAACGAGTATTACAAGACTATACATTTATTGATGTAGGTAGTTAATGGAGAAAATGTGTGTAAAATAAAATTGTTTCTGTTCTGTAGTACAAGCTGTTTATCCAAAATTACTGATTTTTAAGAAAATTTTTTAAGAAAAGGAAAGCTTTGATTAAATGTGTGTTTATTGTAGTGTGTTTAGATTGTGTTTGTGTGTGTGTTTAGGTTGTGTTTGTGTGTGTTTATGAATGACAGTGCTACTTGTGAACCGTTAGAAAGAACTGTTGTTTTGTGTTACGTATGTATATATGTAGTTACGTTTCATATAGTTCGCAGTAGCTACTCGCAACTAGTGGGTCACATCTCTAACATCTATGGTTTGTTCGATTTCACGTTTTACGTATTAATTGGCAGCAATAATATTTTTGGACAATTTTGTCATGCGGTGTCCACTTAGCCTAACTCCTATTTACAAATAAAAAAGTTCGAAAATATGGAAAACGCGATGGAAGACTGCGTTTTCTTTGCGCCTTATTACAATAAAAACACTTTTATCACATAGATATAATCTAAGGATACGACAAAATCACATTGCTTAAGAATAAGTTGTTCCCCAATTACAAAACACGCCAATACGACGTTAAAACACAAAAATAAAACAAAAAATCAGGTATAACGATAGGTAACGTTCGAAAGAAATCATTAAAGCGATTCGACAATTTTGTCAATTATTCTAAGTTTTGAACAACTCGCTGGTAACTTTAGTTTTTATTAAATTACAAACACATTCTGCATTGATAACGCGTGAAAAATTAATAAAAAAGTAGTGGTTATACAAATTGCAATTGATATTAATAAAATATTCTAATCGGTACAAAATGAGTATTTGAAAACATTTAATAATACGTCTGTATGTGAAATTTTATTTTTTAGCGACGAATCGCTCGTAAAATTAAACGGAAGACTGTTACAAATGTAGCAATCTTGGAGTTGAACGTTCCGCTCTAACTAAAATAACAGTTTAAAAATAACTGGCCACGATTAGGTGCTCAAAAAAGCTGGAAAATTCAACTGAACTACAGTACAATTAAAACATCCACTCGAGAATAATGCCTGATAAGATAACATTTACATTAATACTAAGGTAGTAAATTATTAAAAAAATAGAAAGACTCTAAAACAGCTCGTAGCGGAATTACGGAAGTGGTTATAGAAAAGAAATTAGTAATAATTACAGTCATGAGATTATTAAATTGGTACCTACATACGTTAAGTTTAACAAATCAAAATCATTTCAGGTCCCTATAATTTCTCTTAATTGTATACACCAAAACATCTTCCATGCTTTACAAATCTTTGGTGTTCATCCACATCGCAAATATATTCGGCACGAACGAACTGAAGGATTAAAGTTATTATATTACGAACACATTTTATATTTACTTTAGAAGTTACATACATGTTAAAATCTAATATTGAGATTTTATGAGTCGTTGAAAAGCTGCGAAATGCTGAGTCAGATCGGATTGTGCTCATTGGAACTAGTGCCGAAAGGAATGATACACGTGTACATATATAAGTATCCTAATTTTAAATTGTGCTTTATTCTTTGTATATTATGCATCTTTTTTATTAATACAAAGTGCCCGAGTAATAATTGTACATATATAAAAGCACCAAGAATTTAACTGAAACAACGATGTGTTTGCAGGTACCGCTGGAGTGAATGAACAACTCAATGATTTGGTTAATTCTAAGTTCCAATTCTGACTAGAAACACTGACAATACACCTTAAATCCGGAGTGCAAGTCAATGCAATGCATTGCAACGTCACCGGTAGATCCATGAAAACGCTGATTTAAATTAGGAGGTAGTTCATGTGACGTGAAGGCTGTGCAAAACTTCGCAACTTTTCTTTGACAATGTTGTCTATTTTCTATGCTTAAGGAATTAATGTGTCGGTGGCTTTAAATAATATTTACTAATGAAATCAAATAAATACTATCTCGGAAGGTATTGGTCCCGGATTATAATTTTTAAACAAATTATAATAATTTGGACCCATTCGGCAAATATGATTTTATAAATTAGTCATTACGATCACACCCGCAGCGAATGCCTCACTATGAGTATCGCTCTGCGATATCATTTTTCTTAAAACTAAGCACTTATTATAATATCCTTTTTAAACACATATCACAATTGAACTCTCTGAATGAGAGATGAAGCTTCAATGTCCAATAGCACGCGTGCGCCCGCGTCATATGGGCGGACGTCATTCGTGTAGGTTTTTGCTGAGGAGTAAACTATTATGTGGTCCTGAAAGGTGTCTGATGAGCTCCGGTAATGCCTCAAATGTAAGTTGACAGAAACAGCAGTTGAAACGACCAGGCGTGTTTGTTCGCCCATCAGTTTCACTTGAGGATATGACGTTACGATGCACTGAACACAGATGTTTAAGCAAGTGAGCTTTCTGTTTGAACATAGCAACGCATAGCCGACATGCGAACGGTTTTTCTCCAGTATGGACTCGAAGATGCGTTTTGAGATTCCATGACATACCAAATTGCTTTCCACAGTACTCGCAGCGGTATTCCCGTACTTGCGCTTGTTTGCTCGAACCTTGCTCATGTTCCGTAGAAGGCGGTTCGTCTCCGCCCATTTGCGGTTGACATAACCAGGGGCCCCACGACCCTGCACTTGGAGGTCGATATTTAAGAGCATCATCGTGGCCCGCAGCTGGTGGCGTCGCACTTCTTTCGGGTAAAAACGGTGGCGCTGATGAACTTAACGGATGCAGAGGACCAAGCCTGGCACTAGCCACCCCAGCTAATGCCGGTCCTTGACCATATCGTAAGTGTATCTCGTCTAAGTAACTAGGATTGAAAGATACAAAGGGAGGATTTTGTGATGGTGAGTTGTGAAATCCGGGTCGTCTTTTCCGATGTGGTGTAACAACGTAGTTTTCTGGAGAAGTCTGTACGAGCGACATGATATCCTGATCGGGAGGTTTAAGATGTGCGTAATCTTCTAACTTGACAGACCGTGGATCTATATCAGATTCAAGAAAATGTGATTTTCTCTTAGCTCTTTCAATGCCTTTACTTAAGCGGTCACTTAGCAATTGTCTTCGGTATACTGTTTCTGGTGGCGGATCTTCTTGGCTGGAGGATGTAGATCGTCTTCTCCCGATATTCTGTAAACCACAAATAATGAAATTAACGCACATACATATAAGTTATCGAAATTTTTAAAACATATTTTGCAATATTTTTACTAAATATGTATTTTAGGAAGCATGTTGTCCATACCTTTGCTGCGACTGTTTCGACGTCCAAATCTTGTGAGTCATCGTGTTCACTGCCTGTGTTGTCGTTTCTTGCTAACGACAAGTTAACTGGATTGGAAGAGCTCCGCCGCCGTGAGGTCAACCGTCCACATTCTTTGTCTCTATTTTCGCCTTCTTGGTCTTCATCTTCCCTTTCGTCGTTACTGCTCGTTGACATATTTTCTTTTTTTATACTTAATGTCTCCGATTCCCCTCGGTCTTTTTCTTTGCTGTAACTTGCTCCAGGCGTAACCCTATCGCTCTCTGAATGTGACGATCCTGATGGAACATCATGTTTACTGCTTTCATTACTATTTATGTCGGTTTTTAGGTTCTTTGATTTTAGTCTCTCGCATGACCTATTCCTTTCTTCTGCTTGTTGTCGTTCCTTTGTAGATTTCCATACATCTGATTTTATTTCTAGGAGCTCAAATAACTCTTGCATATCATCTATTTCTCCGGACTGGAATGAGATAGGAATATTAAATTATTAGCAGATATAGTTAAACAAAATAATTACATTTACGATATAGTACTCTAATCAATTTAAGTGATACAATCAATTTAGTAATTAAACACAGATGCAATATAAAACATAAGAGTAATTTGTTGCTTACCTCAATGTATGCTTGACCGCTATATAGAAAGATAAGGAGATGCTTCATAAGGGTGCTGCTTATGCCGGACATGTGTATTGTGACTGGATTCTCAACTGATGGTGTATCGTCAAGAATTTTCCTGAAAAACGAAGAAAGCAATTCTTTACCTAATGAAGACATAATATTACTTTTTTGATTTCTTTATTTAAAATTGAATGTCAATTGTGTTTTAACAAAAATATTATAAAGAATGTTTAATCAAATGTTAGCAACTTACACTGACACACACATCAGAAAATACAATGTTAAAAAAGAAAATTGTGAATTTGTGTATAGGAACTTTAGTCGCTTGTAAAACTTTAACGAACCTGATGAGTGGGCTAGCAGCAGCCATGACGATGCGGTGAGCGGCTAGAGACACGGCGTCGTCGCATATCAATACCAGGTCTGAGTACCTGGCGCCACGCCACGCCGCGCCCACCTCGTTTAAGATGCAGGCGTGGTGCTTGCCATAAGTCAGCGTCAGCAGGCCCTCGCCCATCATTCCAGCACTGGAAAAAGATTGTCGGTGTGTTAGGGTGGTAAAGGCCACGTTTTGATGCGATGATTAAGGGTTTACAGATTTAGAATATAAAGAAAATATTGTCATAGTGGTGTCATTTTTTTCTAAATTTAATATACTCGTCTGATATAACGTACGCACTTTTAACAGCAACTTCGCATGCATGCAATCTTTTGTAGTAACACAATATGTAGTAACTTCACATAGCCTTAATTTTCACATAATACAGATAACGTGCAACGAAACATAAATATGATTTTGGATCTTTAATTACGTCTGAGCTAAATTTAAGATAAGCGGTGATTTCCGTAGGTGAGTTTCCTTTGCATATTTTGTTTCAACTAATTGCAAGATGAGTTGAATTGGAGTTTCGTGAGCTAATTTTCTGTGTGTGCACGATATGAGCAAGTGAAATCATACAGAAATTGAGGTCCGTATTAATGTTCTCGGTTCATTAGTCTCTATCTATGCCAAACTGAAAATCGACGCTGCAAAAGAAGGCAAGGTTGCACTCAACCGACTGTTTCAACTATAAATGTTTCAATATCATCGCTAGCGGCAAATTTGTTGAAATCTATTCGCTTGTTACTAAGTAATTGTAAATGTGATTTGTCGAGGTACAATATCCATTATACAAACAGTTCGGATCGGCCTTTCCCAATCAAATTTAAAAGGTTAAAAGGTGAGGAGAATTTAAATGAAATGCGGATTAAGACAGTAACCGCTGGTCTATGTTGTCCTAGACGCAGGTGCTAGAAAGCCTGTCGCAATACGACCTTGGCCCGATAAAGTATCGCAACGTGGCATTAGAGTTGCGATACGAACGCAAGATCGTTTAAAAGACGATCAACAACCTCTTCTTTAGCATTGTTGTGTTTAGCAAGAGCGGGGTCACCGGCAGTAGTGCAGAGCTTATTGTTGTCGGCAACCGTCACTCTATTGTTATTCAGTTTCACCTAAAAGTCATATATAATTGCGAAGTCTGAAGAACAGAATGTAACTCGAGATAAAATTGGATTCGGTACCATGGAATGTTCCCGCATACGCTGATGACAATCGCGAGCTTTGTCACGATTTTGCAAGACTCATTTTGATGTTTGTTGAGATTTTAGCGTGTAATAAAATCGGGCAGGTATACTACAAGTTATTAAATATTACTTATTAAATATTATTTGAAGTTAATGAGGTTAAAATGAGTTTTTAATAGGTGAAATTTTCCAACACAATTACATATAACATATCCGACAAATTAAAGCAAAGCTAACACATTCGAGATTAATACGGATGTTAGTAAAATTAAAAACGATTAAGTCTAATTAACTGGTATGCTAATACGTGTTGAATAAAAAAGGAGGGAGAACAAAGAATATTTCCTTGAGCGCGGAAAACGTAGTCATTCCAATTACAAAATAAGTTGTTTCAAATTGTATTCTCAGTTGAGAAATAGTTAAAAAGTAACTAAAAACTGATTTTAAGATGCAATGTATGATTGCAATAATATAACTTATCGCATATATGTATGTATGTTACTAAAAGTAAGTTATAATGTTTTCATTTTGTACCAACCAATAAATGTTATTTTATTGTAGTCCCATTTCATATAGTAGGATAACATACCTACATAATGTTGATACAGCAGTACGTAATTATTGAAGCCTTCACATATTTTATTAACATTTCGTTGTAAAAAATAGATTTTTTTTATTGCTTGAATATAAAGACCGACAAGGTTTTCGGCGCGCCCTGTGCCTACTTCCTTTTTCACATAATACTTATGTACAAACATTTGCCTAAAATTTGGCATTCTGCTTATTTAGGTACGTATGAGATAGTTTTATTTGATAGCAGTATTATAAAAATAGTATATATTGAAGCGTATAATATTTTTAAATGATAACAAAACTCATGTGAGGATGTACCTGAAAACGTATTAATGCATTAAAAATAATTAAAAAGAGCAAATTAAACTCAATTATTTAATCCTTGTGAAAAAGGTTTTACTAAGGATTTTCTTATAACTGAGCCAAATCATACCTCATTCTCCTAGAAAATTGTATATGCTGCAAGCAATTTTAGTCCTTGAATTAAGCTAAATACATGTTATTTTATCGTGATAGGATTTGACAGATGTTGTTTAGCGGACATTGTGATTTCAGGGCGGCGCGCGCGCAGCGGAGCGCAAACGTCTCGCCCGCCATTGTCCGCGGGAAACCATACGTGACGATGCACTTACCATGTGTCGCATTATATCGCATTTTGCAGGGTTAATGTGAAAATATACCTATACAGAAAGCTAGTAAGTTCCCACTGAAGGAAAAATACCTCACGGTAGTATTAACTGGTTCCTGATACATATTATTTATAAGTAAAGGAACAATGTTGCATGGAAATGAATACATTTTATTTCATTATCTAAAGGCTGTATTTTAGGAATAAAGATGTGTACTGAAATTTTCTGTTTATTAATTCTGTAACCAAGATAAAGTTTACTTTATAACAGTTTTCATACTTAAGTTTAAAATGTTTATATACAATTTCTTATAATATCTAAACATATTAAATTAATTCAACAGATTCAAATACATTTCAGAGAAATCCGGTCAATACGTAAAAATAAATATTCGGTTCAATATTTACACAACGCAACCTAGCGGTCACGGT
>DWNH01000183.1:0-18022 GCA_018249895.1 Tiana niger
GGTGCGAATGAGAATAAAATAAATGTTTCGTATTACAGTAAATACTTTTCTTTTTTTATAGAAATTAGCTTAACGATCGCTAATCGATAGGTCTAAAGCGTTAGGTCTAGACTTGAAACATACTGCGTAAGTCACGATATTACGCGTCACAATGACTATGACTAAAATATACCAGCGATAAATACGAGCGGCGGCTAATAAATTTGTCGTATAAGGTAGTTAATAAATGAAAATATAATTTCCCTGAAGTGACTGAACACTACACCGTGTTTATAATGCCTCTAAACCACTGAAAAATTAATCTTTAGATTTCTCTTCAAAATGGGTTTCTAGGAAGTTTCAGGAATGATCTGTTTCCAAATTTTGCTATATCAATTTATGTTCTAAAATGTTTTCATAAACGTGCATCCATAATCAATAAACAACAGTCAGAAAAATATATAGATTATCTTCTTATAGTTATCGCTTTTTAATTTTTTTGCAGTTTTACTTTTGAGTCTTAAGTTTTTAATCAAATCTATTTCAATAACTCTCGTTTCTATGATATTACCGTAGTTTCTATGTAGAGTTATACTCTTTGGTTTGAATATTGCTAATGCGTACTGTGGTACTATGCCTATGACATACGACTTATCTGTGATTGCTGATAGATTTGCGGAATACCGGTGTAGAGCTGTTGTTGCAATCCACATAATAATAACTTAACTATTATGATTTTAAAAAACGTCAAATAAAAAAACTATAATGAGCAATCGTAGGTGGATTTTAAGTTATGAAATTTAATTAGTTAAATTCTTAGTGTTGTATTATAATATTCATTTGATGGATGAAATTTACAGAGGGCAGAGGTCCTGCGAAGCGAAAAGTGAAGCCTGTCGAGCCTCAGTCCTTACTAGATTTCGATCTTGGTGAAGGGGAGAGTTCCGACGATTCAGACTTCAGGATCGAAGACCACCCTGAAGAAAGTGACGATTACTCTATAAATTCAGATGATGACGATAAAAGTATGCTTTCTGTTTATTATCTTTGTAATATGGCTATCAATCAAGGATTTCCTTAGGTATGTATAGTGTAGCCTGTGTACACACACTTGGCATATTTATAATCAAAAACTCAAATACTCCATTTTGCCACAGTGGTGAAGTTTAGTGCTAGCATAAGTAATTTCTTAGTAGCCAAATTTCAATCAGACTGTTTTGTGTGTACACATGCTATCCTCATCATATGTGTATTGTGTATTATTGCTTTTAAAATACTTTTATTTGGCTGTTTAAAGTGTGATATGTCTTTTATATGATAATCTATATATTCATAAAGTTCGTTTATTGTCCTATTTTAACCTATTATTCTATATTACATCATCTTTTAGTGCTATTAGAATATAAGCTATTATACAATCTGATGAAATATTGTATCCTGTGTAGAAGGAGGTGCTAAAAGTCCTAGTTCAGACGACCAGTCTGATTCTGACATGGAAGAAGGGTTTAAAAACACTACAAAACTTGGTGAAGATGTATCTGTCAATAATCTTCTTGAAAAAGCTAAGCAGCTACAGTTCAAGGTTTGTTACAAATCATGAACTTTCTAGCTATCCATACATTTTTAAGTGACTTCAATAACTACAAAATGATGTATTTGTGGCTTTGATCTCCACCCAGAATAAATATTTGTATGATGAAAACTGTTATTGATACATAAATTTCATGCTGTACATATTTAAAGTACTCTTCATTATCCACAAGAAGTCCACGAGGGTGACTATTACAGTTGTTATAACTTTTGTTCATAACGTATTTTCCAATTTTCCAAGAAAATATGTGTATATTGAAAAATTGTTTGTTGAATATGCTAACAGCAGCAAACTTTCGGGTAGGAACATATCTATCAGGTCCGCTATTGTGTAATCATTTAAAAAGCAAAAAAGAAAGCAATTTCTTAGTAACACTATCTAGAATTGTCATAGATTTTTTCTCTTGCAGTTCCCAGGTGATTTAGCCAATATAATGATCTGTGCTGGTTGCCTGGGCTCCAGAAGTGATGATTTCAATGAGATAGTGGAATGTGATGGCTGCGGTGTGACAGTACATGAAGGTTAGTGCTTCATTTATTTTAATTATAATTGTAATCCTTTTTGAACCTCTTTATGTTCTCTCTTCTCTTCGGTTGAGTAAGTTTTAATGGCTTTAGTGACCAACCCATGTCAGTGTGGAAGACTACTATCACTTGATAATCACGAAAAGACTGATTTAACATGCCCTCATTAAAATGGAATGAAGTTTTGTTATAAGAATTTATCTACTGAACAGTTGTTTGAGATTGTATCTGACAAGTATACATGCTGTAATAACAATATGTGTATAAGTGTAAGTGCTGTTAGTTGCCTCACATAAAGTTTTGCTGGGTTCCCATTCTTTCTGGAAACGGGTCACCAAAAGTGAGAGTTTTGCAGTTATATAAATTAATACATACTTATTTTGTTTGCTTTAATAGGTTGCTATGGTGTGTCAGATGTTACCAGTGAATCGAGTACTATCAGCTCAGCATCCACTGAACCCTGGTTCTGTGAGGCATGCAAGGCTGGTGTCACTGACCCAGATTGTGAATTGTGCCCTAATAAAGGTATTTATATTTTTGTTTTCTAATTTAAAAGTATATGGTAACTAATAATATTAATTTAAAATTTGCTTTTACAGTGATTTCACTTGAATAAAAACTTTTATAATTACATTTGTTTTCTATTTTCAGGTGGAATATTTAAAGAGACAGAAGTTGGTGCTTGGGTGCATCTTGTATGTGCTCTTTATGTTCCTGGAGTTGCATTTTCAGAAGTTAGTACTTACTGCATTATTTTTTGTATTTAAAACAAAGCTTGCAGTAGACCTGCAGTCTAAAAGTTATATTAATTAAGTTTTTCTACCTTTACCACCCCCTTATAACGTTTGTGCGATCAACATAATAATATGTTGTGTGACGTCTTGCAGATAGGTACGAATATGATATCGCTCGTAACGTGCAACGTCGTACGAAAGGGCATCGTATTAATTCTTGTACGAACATAATATTAAGACATATGTCTTATGGCTTGTCCACTTATTTCAGTTACTTGCTAGCAGTGACTACCGATGTGCCTAAATATAGTAATTCATATCCAGTCATTCACAAATTTTATGATTTTTTTATTGTATTATAGAATAATTGCTCTTTAATGCTTTGTAGGTTGAGAAGCTATCTGGCGTCACACTGTTTGAAATGGCATACTCACGATGGGGCGCAAGATCTTGTGCGCTGTGTGACGATACAACCCTGGCTCGCACTGGCGTTTGTGTGGGTTGTGACGCCGGTCTCTGCAAGACATTCTTCCATGTCACATGGTAATAACTTATTAAATAAATAGGAATTAAATAATAAATACTATACTCATTTTTTTCATCATTTATTTGGGAAGTGTCGGTGTTATTCTGTTTTCATTCGATATTTAAGAGTTTAAAAAGGTGTGGATGCCAGCAGACTTATTACCAAACGCAGTATCAGCCCTGGGGTTATTTGAAGGCGGATCACACTCAATAAGTTTTTGTTAATAATATTGCAGTGGGCAACGTGAAGGTCTATTAGCAGAGGCACATTCAGAGGAAGTAGAACAGGCAGATCCGTTCTACGCTCACTGTCGACTGCACTCTGATAAAACGCTCGTCAAGAAACGTAAGCGCAACTGGCTCGCTTTGCAACTGAGGACTGACAAGAGGTAAGATTTTTATATTTCAACAGAAAAAACCAAGAAATTTGGTGCGAATATATTAATTTTACTGTCAGAAATCTTGGAAAATAAATGTCGAGAATCAAATTCTCGCTTTGTAAATTAAGACAATAATTCTTCAAATTTAAAGTGTTCTAATATTATTTTAAAATAGTATTTCCAGAAAAGTTAATTTATATATTGGAACATTGTTGTTATAATGTTATTTACAGGAGAGAAGAGTTAGAGCTAAAAGGAAATACAGAGGAGAAGATAAGAATTCAGCGAAAGCTAGTTAGATACAGGAAGAAGTACGCACAGCAGAAGGAAAACAGGAATCCTCCTTGGGGTGAGTTACGAGGATATTGTTCTTTATTGTTGTAGATTCTTTAATTAACTGCAAAAATTGTGGAAGCTCTGATTACCATCGTATTTTTTGTGTGCATGTATGTGCCTCATGTATCTCATAGAAGCAATAACGGCACAAGCTCCCAATATATGATTTTCGAATTTGTTAAATTGATTTTCTACTTTCTAGTTTAAAATCTGCAGGAACAACTTAACATCAGGTACCTTGCATGCTTATTTGTTTATAGAAAACCAGTCACAATAATAATCTATTTATGGCACTATTTTACTTTGGTCTATCTACTCTTTACAATTTTTATGTTCCAAATACAGTGCCAACACAGAAAATGGCGCGCATGCTGTACAGCAGTGCGTCTGCCATGAGGAAGTTCAAACATAAAGCTGAATGTATGGGCATTGATACCCATGCTTTGGAATTTCAAGATGCTCAGGTAATTCGAGGGTATACGATTATATAGGTACTTTATAAGATTATATATTTTTAGTAATTCTAATATATTATTGAAAAAAAAATAATAATAATAATTCTCGAAAGGCATGTGAATTCCACCAACCCGCACTTTGCCAGCGTGGTGGACTGTGGCCTAAATCCTTCTCATTCGAGAGGAAACCCGTGCCCAGCAGTGGGACTACGATGGGTTGATGATGAGATATGGGTGTGGCGGTGGTACTTCCCTGGGCAGCTGCCTACCGCCTAATAACACTTTTTAATCTTTACTCTTTTTAATCCTGTGTTCAGACGGCAGCTTTGAAAGACGTGTCCCGTCGCTGGCACGTGCCGCCGGCCTTCTCCGTCGAGTTTGTGGGCTATTACCTCGAGAGGAACTCGCGTGTTACTTCGTTGAGGAAGTCCCTGGAGCGTCTCACTAAGGAGAATGAAAAGTACCTTGCTGGTGACGAAAAACTCAGGACGGATTATGATGAGGTATGAACTTTAACATGTTACTACACGTCGTAACAGAAACCTTATAAGTAAGCCTTTTATAGAGTATGTTTAAGTGTATGTTAAGTATTTTTTGAGATACCAAGAGATAATCATAATTGAAGGCAATAACAATCACAAAGATAGATTTCGCGATGTATTCTACTATAATAATATAATAAACGTGAACATTCGAATGTTTGTTATTCTGTCACGCAAAATCGGATGAACGGTTTTAAATGTAGTTTATAACTTGGATTCATATTTTGGATTATTTATCCCTTCCATGCAAACGTAGTTGCGGGCAGATAGAAGTTAATATAATTAATACAGAAGTTTATACGAATAGACAATAAATAAACTTAATAATTGAAAAGTTGGTTTTACGCTTATTTTTTTAAATCTTTGGGTCGGTCCTCATACAGAAAAACACTGATTTTACAATTCAGTAATGTGGTTTTACAGGCATCTGTTTTAAAAAAAGAAAGTAAGTTACAGTAAAAAAATGAGAAAGTGAGACTGGTTTAGTAAAAGATTTTCATTTTTAGGCATCTAAAGAAAATGCAGACGCTCTAGCAGTGCTCGCTTCTACTCGGGAATCCATACAAAAGATATATGATACTTTATTGGCATTGAATCCTAAAACGACTATACCAGCCATCATGGAAGATAAACCGCTTGTACCAGCTGTAATACCCAGATCTACACCCAAAGTCACACCACAGCAGTTGCAGAAGCGGTATGTATTATGTTATGTACATAAATGGAATATTTAAGTAATTATATTGAAATATTCATGTATCTGTACAGTGTTCTACTGCGGCCCAGTGTGTACTTAGAAGTTGTTGCATGATTTGTTTGAAAATTGTTGTAAAAGACTAATATTATTAAACATCAACTGTGTAATATTGATTTCATTCTGCAGTGGTGTACATGTTCAAATAACGTTCTACACTTGCTTTCGGAAGCTTTGGAATAAATAACCTGAATGAAGAGAAAGAATGATAAAATTTGAGTTGAATCATGTCAATGATGAACCTTGTAAAAGAAATATTTCTTTTTTATAAATACAAAACTGTTTAACTTACGTGTATTTTTAAGTATCTGTTGTGACTTGATCAAATAAAGCTCTTGTTGACATTGGACTTCTTACTCCATAGTGCAGGTCAAAGACTAGTTCGACAATCCTGAGAAATACACGTGAGTTAAACCGTTTTCTATTATATAAAAAATGTGTACTCACGAAACTTTTAATTATAAAAGAAATATGTAGGAAATCAAGCAACATAGTACCTAAGTACATCCCCGGCCGGCTGAAAGCTTTGCTCTGATATTGGTGGTGGGTTTCTTGTGATTGCTTCATTACCCCGGTACTTCGTATCTCCAAGTGTGTGCGGCGGATATTTCCGATTTTCAACTTAAAAGGGTATTTCCGGTAACAAATTTGTGATTCACGATATGAGAATAATTGCGTGCACATTCCATTTAAAAAGATCGTAAAGCTTTTGTAATCAATGAAAATTGTATATTAACTATTGAAACTAAAATATTATGACCTGTATTATTAATAAATTATATGAATTGTTATTGTTAAGAAAGTGGGTCATTCAGAATGACGACAGATTTTATAATAATGTGGAAGTATAATGATACTTATGTACATACATACATACATATGTATATACTGTGTTAAAAATTACGAAGAATGAAATACATTTTAAAAATCTTTTATTGAATTTACATTTAAATTTTTATTTTTAAAATAAAATTCTGTCTAATTTTCTTTTGGATAAAATAATATTGAGAATAACATAGTCACGCTTAGGTGAATCTTAATTGATTGGTTGCAAAAGCTTCAAATTTAGAGTCGAAATTTCATTGTACGTATTGCATGGACAAGTTTCACCAGAATATCAAAGCTAGTTTAGTCCCAAACTGTATGTCTAAGTGGACCAGCAGGTGTATGTCTGTGCCTACTGCGGCCGCACTTAAGATGGGCGTTGGTTTTCCTCTTAGCGACAACCCGGACGCACGCCAAGGAAAAGTTTTATCAACTTCAATGGAAGGTCAGTGTTGGTTTATATTATTTTGTAGACTTTTAATTTTTACTTAAATATATTCTGAAACTATTTACGAACTAAAAAATATTTGATAAATGAGTCATGTAAAACCAAAACCAGCAACATTTTTTTTCAAAGTAACTTTTTGTTGGCGATTAATCAATAAGTCTTTTCTCAACCATATTAATGACTTATATTAATTAAATATAAAAAGAGTTTTTTCTTTGAATTACCTGATATTTTTCTCAATGGATCTTGCTGGTTTTGTTTTAACATGACTCATACTTATATAGTTTATATATTTTTTGCGACAGTGTAGATGTAACATGCAGTAAGGCAGATATTTAAATGAGGAGTTTACATATCTGTCGTCGATCTGGGCGTTAGTTCAATTGTCTGTGTGTGTCCATGCTAACCACGACACAGGGAATCCTAGTGTGGGCGTTTGAATTTTTTATTAAAAAAATTTTTTCATGGTAGTCTTACTTAATTTGAGTAAAGAACAATTCAGTTTTTTTTAAGTAGTAAAATAGTTGTTACGGATTTTTCTAGAAGTACCTAATTTCTGTCAACAATGGATGTCAGGTATTTTTAGGCTCACATTTGCTGTTTGGGTTGAAGTTAAAACTTATACATAGTAGATGCCAGTAAAAAAAAATTGTATAATTTTATTCTTAATTCAATCTGAAGTTGTTCGCCATACGCATATTACTTTGACGTCCTCGTTCTCCGATATTGTAGTAGGAAATGCTAAGAAGCAAGAAGAAAGGCTTTAAAATTTATTGCATTATACTTTGTTTCCATTGTAAGTAAAAAAAAATAGTTAAGTTGCGCAATAATTATGACACGTTTTGTATTTATAAATTTATCAAATTTAAGAAGGATTTTCGTTATGAAAATTCATTAGAAGTGTCTGAAATTATTTCTTATTCGTCTACTCTATCGCAGTTTTAAGCTCGATTAACACAACACAAACTGTTGTGTTTTTTAGTAGCATATAATAATATCTTGTATGTAGAATAGACGAAGCCTTAGGGCCCTTCAAGTATTACGTAAGCAGAATTTTAGTCATTTTTAATCTTCCTTCCCTCTCCCTTTCAGCAAAAGTAAGCACAAGTCCTACCGTTCCCCTGTGCTTACAAAATTACATGAATACTTACATTCATGTAATTTTCACAAAATCTCATTTTTCTCTTGATTGTTGTAAGAAGATATAGGTACGAAAAGTACTTTACTAAACAAATATTGCTGACGTAATCGCCTTTTAAATCCTCGTCCCCATGTCATGAAAAGTAAGTAAAGTAGACTTATTTTTGCTTACGTAATACTCGAACGGAAGTAAGGTAGAGTCGCTAGTTGAGTGTCGTGTGGTTGTGTTGTGTGCGCGTTCGCAGCGGAGGAGGCGATGGTGGGGCGCGCGTGCGCGGCGTGCGGCCGCCGCAGCGAGCGCCACCTCATGGCGTCGTGCGACATTTGCCGCCACCATTACCACCTGCACTGCCTCAACCCGCCGCTGCAACGACCGCCTAAGAAGAGCAAGCTCTACGGATGGTAACTGCGCATCTATTTTTTTAGTTTACGGGGGAAAACCTTCAAAAGGCACCCGCAACCGTTGGAGCGAACACGGGCTATGTGGATATCACTCTTAAACCCCCCAGTGGTGTTCCTCAGCGACTTTAGAGGACCGTCCTCTAGCGCAGCACCATTTAGGGGCTCATCTCCGGGGAGACTTATAATCTCCCTATACTCTCGACGATATGTGGCCATATATGTCGCATCGTATACCGCATCTAGAGCTTTTTTAAAAAAAAGTGGTACTAGTGCGATCAGGGACGTACCACTGCTACATGCATTTAAATTTTTATCATGAAGCAATAAAATTGTAGTCGGAGAGAAGGTGTGGTTGCTAGCCTTTGAATTTGAAGGTACATTCTTAGTCCAAGAGTAGTAACGCATCCGTGTATGACTGCGGTACCTATTACTTGAGATTAGTTATCGATATTTGTGGGTTGTAATGATTGCTTAGCGTGATAGGAAACTACATAGCAACTTGTTTGCCAATTTTTTAATATAAAAATAAACTAAAACGTCGGGATATCTTAGGAACTAACCAATGCCCTTTTAGCCAGCCCCGTCATCAAACAATGCACTAACAATAGTTAACCAAATATGGCTCCGATACCGTTAAATAACACCCTACGATTAATATGTCAACTATGTATCCGATATGGTTAAACCTACGATTAATAAATTCGTCGTTTGCTTAGCCTGGTGAGAGATTGTCTTACTAAAACAATTTATTATAATTCTGAATTGACTATGACTAACTGTGTTAACTTTTGAACATTAATTAAATGTTCAAAGAAATATAATTCAAAGAAATATAATGTAGAAATATAATTATATTTTTACAGGCAATGTTCGGAATGTGATAAGACTTCCGACTCAGAACCCGAAGTATTGGAGAAGAAGGTGCCACGTCGCTCTCGCATCCGCTATAGCAAAGACGGCGCCATAATATGTGGTCCGCACAGTATCAGCTCCTTGCTCGATTCACCTCCACTAAAGTCCAAGAAAAAAGAAAGTAAATTAAAAATTGATACGACCTTGTCCTCTGAGAATATTTCGCCGATAAAAGTAACTATCAAACCCTTCGAATTTAGTAGTGATGGTACCGATACTGCAGATGTGAAGTTGAAAAAAGATAAGAAAGCAAAACTGAAAAGAGAACACTCCTCTACCCCGAACCCAATGGAATCTTCCAAGAAACCACACAAACGCAGCTTCACTTCCCCAATACTGACTAACACGCCGCTTATGTCAATAACGCCCATTGTAGCAGATAGCCCGTACGATTCTCAAAATGAAAACTCCACGGATTCCAGTAATATTCCGCCACCAAAAAAAGAGGATACTTACACTCAGAATTTATCGTTCTCAGCGCTTCTAAACGATACGAAGGAAAGAGATAGCAAGACGATAGAGAGTTCTATCGAGAATACGTTAGCCAATTTATCATCTGATATAGCTACGTACAAAGCGAATAGAAAACGTAGGAAGGAAAAACATCGCTCTCGATATTCTCCGGACTTACTGCGATCTCCTTCAAAGTCTCATAAACACAAGCGAAAGAAGAAGACGCAAGATATGGAAAATCCAGAGCCGCCCCATCCTCGAATCACAATTAAGGTTATAACTTTGATTATCATTGTAAGGGTTCAATAATCAGTGTCGTGTTATCTTCTGCTCTTACCTTGTTTTATAAAATGCAGGGTTAAAATAAAGACTTGCGACAAACTGATAAGGATTATTTTGAATCGATAGAACTTTCAAGTCAAATTTAAATAAAGTCCAAAAAATGTAACTGATTTAAATGAAAATTGATTTTGTCATCTAAAAAATTGAAATCGAATTGCTGTAAGGTTAATTAAATATACTAGTAGTTTATTACATGACATTAGTAGGCGAAAGCTAGTTCAATAAATAGCCCTAGTAAGCCCTATTTGATATATTAAATTTCTGATAGATTTTGATTTTTTATTACACTGTTTGGGAGATACTTTCGACTATTTTAATTTATTATTTGTCTAAAATGTCTAAAATTATTAAACATTTTAAACAAATAACAAATTAAAATAGTCGAAATCATGATATTCTAAATATTTCATGATTTGATTATGATATTTTCTAAATATTCCTGGTTCCATGTGAAATTATGTATATAACATATTGCATCTAAATTTGTCAATATAACTTTTTATAGTAAAGTCAACAAAAACTGGAATGATTGTATACAGTTTTATAATGTAACGTATCTACATTACAGATTAAGCCAATACCAAAACCGGACGGATCTTTGGACACACAAATGTTTTACGTGCCTACGGACAGCAACGACGGCCCACCTCCTGCTGTAATAAAGAAAATATCAAAGGTATATTTTTGTAGTTCGTATAGAAGTATGCTTAGCCATACTATATTGATTTTTGTGTGTTTTTCTAGTATTGCAGTGGAACATACATATTATATTATATCGATAAATTGCAACTTTTATATTTTGGCCAATAAGAGGCAATTGCTGGGTCCTTTGTTAGGTTCCTACTGGCACTAAAATGTAGTATAATAGACTATGTGATCTATGGGCTGGTTTGTTCTACTTTACAAGATATCCCGATCAAACATATGTATATTATATGAGAGTTAAGTGATAGACGTCGCGACATGCGCTAACGTCGATGCTATCGCGCGCATCCTCCGCCCGCGCGTTATTGGATGGAATGTCAACACACTACTATATAAGTCGTTTAATAGTAGTTCTTACGTGTTTCAACTTACTATTATAAAATTTTTAAGGTTTTGGTCCATTTTATATGGAATGTGAATGTCTATGGACTGCAGTAACTCCTTAACATCCGAATTCTTGCGTTTGGTTTGCTACTTTGTTGAAGACAACACGAACTGTACAAGCGCGGAAACATTAATGGATATTAACCATTACCGATTTATACATATAATAAATTCAATAACTGCTGATTATGACCGACTTTTCATTATCAGAAATTCAATTAATAGTCCGTTTAAATTCAAGTTTTGTAAAATAGCAAAGTTAATATTAACAGTACAATTGTATTCTTATGACGCGAATGGAAATTAGACATTAGAGGTTACCTACACTAACTCAAGTACTGGACCAAACAAAAGTGAACAATCAAACCATTATCACGGTCACAGTGTTGGGTATGAGAGTTAAGAAGGAAGAGTTATTATTATGAGTAGGGATTCTTAATGGGAATGTTGGGCATAATGAAATATATGACGTTTCCAGCAAGTGGAGCCTGAGCCAGTAAAGTCCCCACCTCGGGTGGTTCCTCCGCCTCCAGCACCAGAACCAATTCCTGTTGCATCCACCTCTGCATCTACTTCAACATCTGTAAGTTTAACAAAACCTATATAAACTGTAATTTATAATCGACTTGACTGAGTGACTCACCATCACTCAATAGCATCGAGGGTAGAAAAGAAAACCTTAGATACACCAAGCAAACCAACTGCTGCAGATCAAGGAGGAGGGGAAAAGGGAAAGGGGTTCTAATGAAACTTAACATCTCTAGCCAATTGAAATAGAATATTTAGATTTTTTTACTATATGACTTAGAATTGTCGTTTAATTCTAACCCTAAAGATGTCTTAAGTGGGGATTAAAAATTAATATTATGGAATCTATGTAACGTAGCGGCGGATTTCAGATAGCTTGGACTGTCGAGAAAATAGTCCAAACTAATATGAAGTAAGGATCTGGCGGACATAGTACGCTTATTGTGAAGGAAACGCTAATGTAACATATTCATATTACAAAGGAATTGCAAATTGTTTACAAGCGGCTCAAGGATCTGCCAGAGCTGCCACCACCAACGTGGACGAAGCCAAAGGTATATCAATCAGTTGTTATAAAGTAGGATGAGAAAATGTTTTATAGTAACATTAAAAGGTAATTGTTCTAGTTTTGTATTGTGTTCAAATAATAATTCATAAGACGTAGATGTTAATTAATAATTTATGTTATTAAATTTAGATATCATTTTTTTTTTGTAAATGTAGAATCACCA
Source organism: Tiana niger (assembly GCA_018249895.1). NCBI lineage: Eukaryota > Metazoa > Arthropoda > Insecta > Lepidoptera > Hesperiidae > Tiana > Tiana niger. Next base: position 12,691 of record DWNH01000183.1, read on the forward strand.
AAATGTTTATATTGTCTAATTATACCTTTTCTTTTCTTTTTTGGTCTTTTATTTTTGGCTTGATAGTCCTGCTCTTTTACAATTTTAAATACGTATTTACATTATATTTATTCCTAATAAGCTCACCTACCTTTAAGATTTTATTTCTACAGTGAAGCAATTTATTGTGATTAGGAAGAAATTTTAAACACGAGATGATCTTAGTTCTAACTAGTTAAGTATAGCAATGCGATTGTATGATTTCATTTAGGATTGTGGTACTGTCTGAAGTTAAAAATAAGTTAAGTGCAAAGCAATTGCGAGGAATTTGCTACGTTGTTGTAACTCTTCATCATATTAGTTGCATTAGCAAACGAGCATGCAAGCTATTTGGTGTTAAGCGTCTCTGTGCAGTAATTCAACCTAAGATTTAAATAAATGTTTTGCTACTCCTAAGGACTAAGATGGTCCGGTCGCCTCGTGTTTAGTGTACTCCGCCAAACAAACCCTTCTTCTGAAACACAATGAATTGCTTTACGGTAAAAATTGGATGTGGTTTTCCCACGGTGGGGAACCAACCACCTAATAAAGATATATAAATTTAAGTTTATGAAGGCTAGTGTAAATAAATAAATAATGAGGCAACTCCACACGGCCAACTGATCCTAAACTAGGCAGAGCCCGTGCTATAGAAAATTGATAAACATACATAAATATTTTTAATATTTATATTATACGCCCAAACGTAGAATACTGCTCATCACACAAACATTTGTCCAAAGGCGGAATAGAATCCTCGAGATTACCAGTCAGGTTAACTAACCACTAGAGAAAGGGTTAGGCAAATGTATTATTTCGTGTACTTAAGCTTGGGTTCATAGCCTGGGGGTAATAACCCTGCGCGGTTAAATCAGCTATTTTATGGGGGTAACAAAGAAGGGGCTGTTAGTATTTGGTTGTATTGTTTGTTATGATGACATTTTAAAGGCGGGGTAAAATCAGTTTTCGTCATAGGTCACGGAGGTAACAATATTGAAAAGGTTAAAAACCACTGCACTAGAGCAAGGATCAATTGTACTAATGGGTGTACTGTTGGACAGCGCATACGGTCGCGCGCGGTGCGGCACAGCGTGTGCGTAGTGTCGGCGCCAGCCGCCGCCGCGCTCACGCGCTGCGACGCGTGCGCGCAGCCCGGGGACGCCTCCAACCTCGTCAGGTAACCCGCACTCTGGGGAACTATGTCTTATACGAAATATTTACACTACAGTTCTAAAATTTATATACCTACTCATTTTACGGAAAATCTTAATTGGTGATAGGTTTATGACTATTTAGTACCACCGTAGGAAATGTAAATATAATTTTACAAAAAATCTCAGATGGGGTATTACGGTAGTACCACAGCCATACTTATTTAGGTACTTATTTCTACGGTGAAGCAGTTTTTTGTGTTTCGGCAGAAAGGTGTTGTTGATATTTCTATAAAGATAGAACTGACCGATCCGATAGTTTAAGACTCCACATTTGATTATTACGTTTCGGTCACAAGAAGGCGAGTGGATGCCGGGAGAATATATTTGGCGATTCGACAGCGACATTTCATATTTAAAGAGACTGAGTAGGTATAGTATGTCACTGCAGATAATATTTTTGCAGTATATAAAGTGGGATATACATATTATGTACATAGGTGTGCTTGTATTGGATGTATATAAATACATATGTAGGTGTGGGTCTGATTGCTTTTTTGTTAGCTGTTTTTAAAATCTCATAGTACTCATAGAAAGTCGTGGAAAAGAAATGAAAAATATGCATTCACATGCAGTAAAATGGAATTTTCTCTATGTTTTGTTTTACAAAAGTACTTGTGAACACGGATCAGGTAACATTTATATATTAGAGTATTGAGCGGTTGTAACGAATGGAGATGATGGACAGTCAGGGTAAGGTGTAATTTAATGAATCAGGAGAAAATGAGAACTCTTCGAATGAACAATCACGATAAAACCTACCTTATTTCTTTTTTATGTTATTATTATTGATAAAAATGCAATGAATGCCCTAAAAATTGAAATAATTTTGGATCCTCAATTTTTCCATTAAAATTTAAGTAATACTTCCAAATTGAAGGTAGGCACGGAAGTTATGTTATAACTTGTAAGGATGTTAAGTCTTGTCTACCGTTGTCTATGCCTTATATAAACATGATTGTCGTGCTATAAAAATGCATATTAAAACTTTGGTTACTATTTTTATCTTTTTTTTATGTCAAAGGACTGACAAACAGGCATACGAGCCACCTGATGGTAAGTGGTCACCGTCGCCTATGAACATTTGCAACACCAGAGGGGTTGCCCTATTTAATAAAAGAACAAACGAGCATGCAGGCCACCTGATGTTAAATGGCCACTACAACCCATAGAAATCCATATTCAACCTTGGGCAGTACTTTAATCCTACCTGAGATCGTAAATAGATACATATGTTGCTACTTATGAAGACTATGAGGGTAGCTTCGTATTTGGTGAACTCCGGCAACCACAGCCTTTCTCTCATCCTAAACACAATAAATTGCTTCACAGTAGAATTGGGTGTGGCGGTGGTACTTCTACGGGCGGCGAACATGCCACTAATTTTGTTTCAATGAATTGCATTGAATTAAACTGAATAATGAAACATTCTGAAGCTGAATTAATTACATTCAATAAAGGAACTAATGAAATAAATTTATTAATATAAATTTTTTGCACGACGCCAATCAAACTTGACCCCGCAAACCTTCAACTTTAATACAGATAACCGGCTTTCGACTTTCCCACTTTCGATTCATTACACGAGGGCTTTACTTCTTATGCAAATGTCATTAAGGATTTGATGATTTATAGCGATGACGAATCAACAATCATAGTTTTATGCAAATTGCTTTACATAGGTATAATTATATTTTGAGACATTGATATGAAAAGACGTTGAGGTGAAATAGTTAACTAATGGTTATGTTTCACTTTCTAACGAGTTTATAGTCATTACTTTTTATATCGAATAGTGACTCTATCACTGCTAATAGTAACTGCTGCAGATGTACTGTCATGGCATCTAATGTACATAAAAAAACCTGTTGAGAAAATAATGCTTTGTAATTTTTATCTTCACGTATATAGTTTAAATTGATCATAACAAGAATGCGTGAAGTTCAAGTTCAACGAACATTAATTGCTTCAACGATGAAACAAACGGTTCATTTAACACATTCCTCTATGTAATAATCCTTTGCAATGAAACTACTAGCCCTGCCCACAACATTATCTGGCTCCGTAAGCTGTTATTAATGATAAGCTGGATCAATACATAATTCATCATCCAGCCCTTAGAATGCAGGATACAGTTATGACCTGGATGCTAACACTGTAATAAAGTGCAGGTAATATTTTCAAATGATTACACAGTGAGCTTGGGCATTATAATTTTCCGATAGAACCTTCGCCGCTGAGCTGTGAAGTTTCGACTTACTCGCTTATTGTAGAGATAAACAAAGTCGATTTCCTCGCTGGAGGCGAAGGAATTCGCATTGTATTCAATGGTAACAGTTACGATAATGCAGCGGATGCGGTGCAATAACACAGCTGAGATAACTTTTAGCTTAACTGGCGTGCCACCTCCTATACTTACTCTTTTTTATTAAATGGAAGTAGCAAACGAGTATGCAGGCCTTCTGGTGTTAAATGATCACTGCAACCCATCTGTATGCAACATCAGACAGTTCCTTAGTCAATAGATGCGTTGCTTTTTCTGAGCACTAAGATGGTAGCCTCGTATTAAATGTAGAGTAACCACACCCCTTTTCCCAAACACAATAAATTGCTTCACGATAGAATGTGGTAAACGGTGTGTTAAACGGTAGTGTGGCGGTAGCACTTCCCCGGGCGGCTACTACTCTTAAAGTCGAAATCATTAAGGTAATTTTAGAACCATATAAACAAGACGAGGAACACATAAGCGTCTACTCGTAACCATGTAATTTGTTGAAGGCAGCGATATATCAGATGGAACGGATATAGATGGTCGGGCAGAGAACGGGTGAGAAAATCCATTGTTATGATTGAATAGACAGGCAGGTGTATCTTTATTGTAATCTTTGTGCCTCCTGGGTATTGTTTTTGTGATTATACTGCAGTATTTGTTTGAATCTAATAGCTTAATCTCAAGTGTTTTACGATGATAATATGATATTAACTGCCAGTATTACCAGTGAATCTATTTCAACCTTTTCCTTATCTTCAGCTATCATATTTTGATCGTCATGAAATGAAAAAAAACTTGTACGTAGACGAAGTTTTCGAAATAGGTATATTTTTAATAAATTTAAATAACTTTGAAGAATATTAGCATAGAATTATACAACTTATAATATCAACGAAACATATTGTGTCATAACGTGTGCGTATATTTATTTCAGTGCACAATTCCAGTTTATCAGGTAAAACTGCATTCCGGGTAAAAATGAAATACTAATTAGGTATTATATTCGTCGCGTGCAGAACGTTTTAAAACGTATGGGCTTAACGGTGATTGTTTATTGCGTCAATTGTAGCATTTTATAACTTAACGGGCATATGTACATTATGTATATTGTTAACATTAAAAACTACTCAATGGAAAGTAATAAATAAGCACTGTGAATAGACGAGGATATAGATTTGGAAAGCAAAGAACCATATTTATATTGATAAACTTGATCGAAGGGACAAGTCTCCTTACAAGAGTATAGAATGTAAAAGATATTTTACACACTATTATGAAAAGCATTAAATTGTAAAATTTCCTTATAAATTATCCAGAGACATCCAAAGACGAAGCATAAGTCCAACTAAACTACACGAATGGGTAAATACATATGTAATCTTCGTAATATTAGATAATATATGCGCTGTGCCTAATTAGTTTAATTATAGTTACTTTCATTAAAATTTGTGAAAAGATAATCGTCGTGAAAAGATAGTCTGAAGTAAATGTTTATATTCAACTTTTGTACCTACACATATTTGTGCAAATAAATATTTTTTTCTTTGTCTTAGTAATTCTGTTATTACTTAGTATTGCGGTATATTATCCATTCACATACTTAACCCCAATATGTTTATGAGATGGGTTACCGCTGCTCGATCACATATGACTTATCTTACGGCCAATTTTTACAGATACTGAACAAAAGAACAAAATAGAACAGTAGTAACTAAGACGTCTTCATGAACCTTGAAGGTCGTTTATTTGACGACCCGTGTGGTGTAGTGGTTACCATGCCGGTCCACCATTCGAAGGGTCCTGGGTTTGATTCCCGGCGGGGCAGAGGTTT
>DWNH01000184.1:0-18018 GCA_018249895.1 Tiana niger
GGACGGGTTCGATTCTACGAGGGGCAGAAGTTTAAATGATGAATTTAGATTTCTATTCTCGGTCTGGGTGTTAATGTGTGTTATATTATATTAATTCAAATGGAAAAACTTCACATCGAAACTACCTGCCTGATTATTCTATACAAAACTCCTAACAATCATAGATATAAACAGCTTACCGCAATATCGTGACGGAAATTGAAGTATCCAACCGACTTCTATTAAGATTTCTTAAAGCAGCTTCTAAAAGACACGTAAAAGAAATTTCGCTGAGAAAACTACAGATGTAGTGCTTTGGAATGGCTCATAATTCCTTTTAACAGTTTCCTAGCAGCAAAATATGGCAAACAGCGCGCCTTGTGCGCTAGCGTTGCTCGTGTGATATAGAGTAACACCGTTTATGTTTACTGCAAATACGTATTGCAACAATATCCTTTATAACACTTTCCACAATACCATATAAGTGGACGGAATTGGTCCACAGAAAGAGCTTGGTCTTTCATTACGGAATATTCATGTCAAGTGATTAATCATTTAGAAATTTCATCCGCTTTTGGATGTCCACTGCTGAACGTAGGCCATCCTTAGTTGACGCCACTCCATCTGGTCTTAAGCCCTTTGAATCCAGCGCGATGTCCTAGTATTTTCTTCATCGCTAGGATATCAGTGCGTCGGAAGACGAGTTGTTCTCCTTTTCATAGGACGCGGTCTTCAATATAGGACCTTCCTTCTATCTTATTATTGACATACCCATCCACTTCTCCTATTTTTGCATTCATATTTTAGTGTTCATTTGTTTCACTGACTAAGCAAAGGTACCTAATGCTCATTTCAGGTATTTACGTCGTAACTATTAATCCAAATATCAGTCAATCAGACTAACATCATTCAGGCAATCTCGTTCGGTAGATAAAATCTTCACTCAAAATAGAGAATTATTTTATCCAGGATTGAATTTTACCAAGAGCCAGTTTATGGCTCTTAACTTCGAAAGAGAGATTAATTTAAAACTATCTCACTCGATAAAGAAAGAAAAAGAAAAGTACAGCTGGATCGAAGGAAATATAAAAGCCAAAGCCAGAAATGTAGAAAAGCACTGAAGTAGAAAGTTTAATGCATTCTTAAATCTATTGTGAACGATCGATGGTCGCGTGGGAAGAGAAAATCTTTCTATGCTTAGTACAAGACCATATAGAAAAATGTATAATTTAGAATTTCAAAATAGCTTTAGATTTACCGCTGAATCTGTTTCATAGTTATTATTTTATATTCGTTTTAAAATTGCAGTAGTAATTGAATGTGCAAATATTTCTTATATAGTGCATGGTAGATACAACATTAAATATAATAATGATTTAAACTTTTCTAACTATTTTTAGAATGTCGTTTGTATGGCCGATATCAGGCAGAGATATTATTGTCGATAATTTTCGATCAGTGTTTTTCAAACATAACTTCGAGATTTTTAGAATTTCCCGTTTTCGTACTCCTAAAATATAATTTTAGTGCAAAAAAAACTGTGTCGAAAGCCGCAAAGCCCATTAAAATCGATTGAGTGAAAGATATCTTTGTTGAAAAATTTCGAATAAAGAGTTTTTTAAAAATAACCGGCCGAAGATATGAATTTATATACCTACTTATACATTTCTGTCATTTGTTAACTAGATAAATACTAATACTACTACTCCATTAGCGCAGCGACCTAAAGTGGGTCTTAGCCTTCGACACGAGAGCTCTCCACTTTTGTCTGATCTGCGCTATCTCTTTCCAGTTCTTGATTTGAAGTTCGCGCAGATCAGCCTCAACTCTGTCTGACCAACAATATTTAGAACGTCCGATAGGTCTTCGACCATGTGGTCACGATAACTAGATAAATAGTCTCTTCTATTTTATAAAAAACGGCACTCGTTAATAGACTTTCTATCACGCGTTGTACGCTCATCACTGACAAATTTATGAACTATCCATTCCTAAACAAAGACATCAATACACAGACGCGACGTGTCTTAAAAAGGAAAGTGTTATGCAATGAACGTAGCAGGTTCTTCTCCTATCTCTGATCACGCTTCAATTACACGCTCTTTATGGCACGCTGTGATTATTTCCATTCATAAACACACTTATCCACCATCAAATACTTTTCTTTGTACTTTCAATTCCGAGCTACGAGTCGTATTGGAGATAATAATCGGACGTGAAGCGTAATATTGATGGAACGCACTGACTGTGCGTTTTTCAACAATTGACTGTAATTTAATTGAAAACGATGAATGGATTTCGCAAGACAAAATTCATGAATACATTTTTGTACCAAAGCTTTTGTATATTGACATTAACCTTGCAGTGTATTAGTGAATAGAGCTAACAACTTAATGTAGTTTAATTTAAGAAGTTAAAAAAAGTAACGCTTCACTCTGACAACCCTACACTAGGAATTTAGGATCCTGTGTCGTGGGTAACATGGACACAGAACGACAATTACACTAACACCTATATCGAAAACAGAAACCTAAATAGACTAGCAACAATAGATTTTCTTCTGAAACGTGTAAATCAATATCTTAATTTTGATATTACTGAATGGCTTGAGTTGAGGCGGGAACAGCCCGTTTCCGAGTTGATAATGTGAATGACCAGCTTTTAGGACGCATCACAGACCAATTCCAGGATACCCTGTATCGTGGATATCAAGGGCACACACACAGATAATTACACTACCTCCTAGACCAAAAACAGAAATCTAAATCTAGACCTGGTCGCCCTGAAAATCAGCGGCTGCTGGTTTTTGCCACATTATGCTGAGTGCGTCCATTTTCGTGCAAGCTATTATCATAATTTATTGCCATTTAACTGTCTCGTTTTTAATCTTGATTTCTATGTACCTATGCATGTGGAAAACCGAAATAAATTTATTTTGTTTGTAAATTCATCATTTAAACTTCTGACGGGGAATCGAACCCAGGAGACTTGGAATGGCGAACCAGAATGTTACCTACACGGGCCGTCATACCTTAATACTTACGTTAATACGGTAGTTTAACACCACATCATAAAAACGTAATTGTTTCTCGTAGATACGAAAATAATGACTGTAATAACATGGTCGGTAATAGAATTCACTCGTTCAAAGTGCTCAGTGCTCTCTCGAACAAAACCTGTAGACAATATGATTAATGGTCTTACTCTCGATACTGGGTATTTTTCATTGTATAAAGCATACTACGTCCGATTGAACTTGATAGTTGTGGTAGGATCAGTTTTCTCACATTGAACCAGGTAATTTCGAAGTTCCATAGATGTTTTTTTATTGAATAAAAGTAACAAACGAGCATGCAGGCCACCTTTTGTTAATAAGCAACTTCAGGCAGTGCCTTAGCCCTACCTGAGATCGAAAATAGATGCGTTGCTACTTCTGACTAAGACGGTCATCTCGTATTTAGTGAACTCCGGCAAAAACACCCTCATTCCGAAACACAATAAATTGCTTTACGGTAGAATTAGGTGTAGAGGTGTTACTTACCAGGGCATATATAACTAGGTAAAGACTGCAATCCCGCCTCATCAAGTGGGTGAGAAACACCAGGGGGCAGTGATTCCCCTGAGCATGCCCGGGTAAGGAGGGAGACACCTCGAGGCCCGTAGGCGTAGGAAAAACTTTCGTTCCGTATAGGTATATAATTAGAGAACTTATTTAACAACAATTGTACAATCATTTTTTCTTAATATTCGTTTTGGTTTTTTGCGGGACAGAGCTTTAAAGATAGTTAGTTACAATGGAACGTTGAATTTAATAATCAATATCTAAAATTCTTATTTTTTAATATTTGACTTTCAAATTAAAAACGCCAATAGTACCCATAACATAAAAATGTGAACATTACACAATTGTGGGATACGATTTTATTTACGTAGGAGCAATTGAATATCTTAGGTGAGTGACAGCGCAAAACTAACTTGAGTATATTTAAATTAATATTTATTTACAGATAAGTTATTACAGTCTTCGTATAGGCAAATACATTTTAGTTTTGTTGTGTATGTTACCTACTAAATTCGCTTGACTCAAGACGTCTACTTCCAGCTGCAAAAGCTCCCGTTATAGTTTATAGCGTATGCTGTTATTTAAGAAAGCATTGTAAATACCCGTACATCACCCGTCGATCAGTTTGAATAGCACTTGTCAGCAAACTAGTAACCAAATGTGCTACGTAGTAAACTAAAAAAAAATACTAGACAATAATAAACAGTAATATTACACGAGGTACCATATTTTTACTTCGCGAAATTATGTGTTTCAGGCACTTAATAAACTTCCTAGTGTTTCTTACGTGGTTTGTACAAGGTATGTAAAAAGGCATTTTAAAGATTTTTTATTTTAATTTTAACTACATTTATTTGCTTTAAGTACAAAATTGTCTTAGCCAATTTCGGCTTGGAAAAATTATTTTTGTTAATGTATTAATCATGACAATATAATTAATACTTAATACTTTATATTGATATTTGTTTTTATATGCTATTATTTATTTAAATATTATTTAATAAGAAAAAACCTATTTCGGCGTAAATACCTGTGTACCCTGGAACATTGGTCTAGTGTTTAGTGAATCTAACAGCTAAACCGAAAGTTTTGGGTTCGATACCTATCCAGGACAAATGTTTGTGTGATGAATAAGAGACGTCAATCTTAGTCCTCACAAGTAGCAATGCATCTATTTATAATTTCAGGTAAGACTGACAGACTGCCTGAAGTTGCATGGTTTGCAGTGACCACTTAACACAAGGCAGAATGCATGCTCGTTTGCTGCTTTTATTCAATAAAAAAGTTAATATCTTTCAGGCGACACATATTACCAGTTTCCAAAGGTACTTGGCGGATCACCGACAACAATACAACAGTATCCTATCTTAGCCCAGTTATTATTGGACTCATGGGGCACGCAGCAGTTTACACAGCATTGTGCCGGAGTCATCCTAACAGCTAAACATGTAATATCTGCAGCCCACTGTTTCCAACTCAACAGGAATACGGGCAAAAAGTAAGTGATACCATCATTATGACAAAAGTTAAAAAATTGCAAAAGTTCTAACCAGATGGCTTTGAAAATATAGAAACGATAACATTTGAAGACCCGTGAGGTGTAGTTATTACCATGCCAGTCCACAATTCGAAGGGTCCTAGGTTGGATTCCCGGCAGAGCAAAAGTTTAAATGAAAAATTTTAATTTCTGTTCACGGTCTGGGTGTTAATTTGATAGTCATGTTTGTGTCCATGATACGGCAGTAAGAATCTTAGTGTGCGGTTACGAGAATGGAGCGGTAAAAAACTATATTATTAATTTTTAGGTGCATAAAAAGCATGTGACATCGCCAAATTTTATGTGATTGTCAAAAGAAAGGCCAAGTTATAATTTTATTCTTTTCTAATAAGTACCGCTACATCCATTTAGACCGTAAAGCAATTAATGACCTCTATTAGAGTTTAAATATCCTCGCTGTAGTGACCACTTCATACAACTCCTTCAATAATATTCAAATTAACTTTTCAGTTACACTATGCCTCATTACTGGAAGGTCCGGGTGGGATCGTCCTTCAGAACCAGGGGCGGAGTACTTCACAAAGTGAAGACTATAATACCACATCAAGCGTTTGACACAATTTACTATACAAATGACGTCGCTGTGTTGGTAGTGGCTCGACGTTTTACCCTGGGGAACTTGGTCAGACAGGGAACAATTATTAAGCCAGGGAAGGAAATTGCTCCGGAGTCAGTCTGCACCATAGCTGGGTGGGGAGTTACGCAGGTGAGAACAAGCCACTCCGATAATAGGTACCTAGTTTTTTAAAACTTTCCGTGTGTATCTACTACCACGCATGGTGTATACAGTACCAGCTCATGTGTATTTTTTCCGGCACCGTCGGTGGGGGCGGAGACAGTCTCCGCCGACGAAGCTCATGAAGAACCTCGGTCAGGTTCGCAATTACTTGAGCAATCTCGTAAAATACACATGAGTATCAGGGCCATCTTTATTTAACCTATTAGAGACCATTGGCACATTAGGATAATGGGGCCCGTATGACCTTGACAGACCATAAATATATTTTTCAGATATAAATATCGATTATTGTCTGGAGATTTAACAGGAACTAGGATGCCCCCGATGAGTAAGCATGCAATTATAAACAGTTTGCAAATAAATATCTTGTTGCATAAAAACTTTTATCAGAAGTGCTGTTTTACTAGAAGTCCGCATAACTTTTTTTGATTATTTTTTACAGAAAGATGGACCACAACCTGATCAACTGCAACACGCGATAATGTACACAATAGGTCAAGAAGACTGCAGAACTCGGTACAGATCTATTGGTGCCATCATAGCAGACTCCATGATGTGTGCTGGTCGTGTCGACGTAGGCGGCATCGACGGCTGCTTCGGTGACTCCGGCGGACCACTAATCTATAAAGGTGTTGTAGTCGGCTTGGTTTCATTCGGATACGATTGTGGTCAGAAATACTATCCGGGAGTTTACACAAAGGTTTCGCATTACACTGAATGGATTTTAAACACAATTGCAGCTAATAAATAAGTTTGATAATTTTGTTGTTTGGCCATTTTATTTGCCCTTTCAGTACATTCGTGTGTACATGTCATAGACGATCTTTTCTATTATACATTACGTGTGTACAAATGTGACTGAGTGTCTACATCCATTATTCTCATCATCAACCCATCATTGTCCCACTGTTGGGCACGGGTCTCCTTTCAAATGAAAAGAATTTAGGCCATGGTCCACCACGCTTGCCAAGTGCGGGTTTGTGGACTTCACATGCCTTTCGAGAACGTTATAGAGAACTCTCAGTCATGCAGGTTTCCTCACGATGTTTTCTTTCGCCGAAGAGCAAGCGATAATTTATAATACGCACATAATATAGAAACAATTAGAGGTGCACGCGAGGATCGAACCTGGACCCACCGTAATGGTAGGCCTAGGCATAAATTCAACCAATAGGCTATCACCTAAAATATTTTAAATCGAGCAATTACACAACCGCCGAATTGCAATTTTATCAGGATTGACAACTACTGATGCTCAACACGTGGCAGCGGCGTCAGTAATCGTGATAGGACTGGCTACGTAATTTTATATAAGCTTAAAAATTTGTAAATAAATAATTTTTTAAATAAATATCTTGGGACAACTCACACACGATCATCTGATCCCAAATTAGGCCTAGTTGCCTAATTTGGGATCAGATTGCCTGTGCTTTGGTAACTAGACAACTGATAAACATACATAAATACTTTTTTTTGTAAATACATACATACTTATAAAGATAACAATACACCCAGACACAGAACAAATATTCATGATTAAATACATTTATTGTTTAGGTTTTCAGCAATGTAACTCCATGCTAACTTCATTACTTACATTCATATTTAAAAATAAATAAAATAGGCAATCGACCACTAAAGTAGGTAGTTAGTTAGTCTGTGACGTCCACAGAATAAATTATTATACTGTAGTGACGTCTGTCAGTGTTATATACGCTGTTTTGTTGCCATCTATTTTCAGTGATTGCTGACAATATTTTATTAATTTCCTGATACATTTTTCAAGTTAATAAAATTATTAATTGTACTATTAAACCGAGTATCTTGTGAACCTTACTATAATGGGCAAAAAAGGCTTTGTCCATTTCGTTAAACAACTTTATTACGATCCCTTCAAATGGTGAGTGGACATAACCTATAAAACTGCGATATTATAATACATTTTGTAAATGGAAAATTTTGAAGTCTGCAATATATTAATCGTCGTATATAGTCAACAGTGTGTGACATATACAAAAAAAATATTTTTCAAATCAGTCCACAAACATGTATGTAATAGTAACATACATAAAAATAATTATATAAATTTATTTAGAAATCTGAATACTTCAAGTTAGAACTATTAACTTGCAAACCAAACATTTATTAGAGCTTGTAACAAATTTGAAAATCTATAGATTTATTAAATAATTTATTTGAAGCAACTAATCACAACTTTGCAGTGCAACATACTATTATTCTTAATACCTCAAGCTTATCTTTATTTACTTAAATATACATTTTTATCTTTCAGGTCAGTTGTAAAGAGCATTGGGTTCTTTGGTGTCGGTGTTATTATTGCCAGTGAGTGTACGGGACTCGATGTGATGCCAGCAAGCGTGCAATAAATTTAAAAATATTATTGTTATTATCATAAGCAAAAGAACTATAGAGCAAGATGTTTACTTTTATGCTGTTTACATTATTCCTGCATTCTGTGACCTGCGAGGATTTGAAGAGACCAAATTTCGTGGTTTTCGTGACCGATGACCAGGATGTGGTCTTAGGCGGCATGGTCAGTAGAAATTACACTTAATATGATTTAAGCAATAAATAGAATAGTGAAGTATGTGTTGTTTTATTTCCTTTTCAGAATCCCATGAAGAATGTGCAACGTTTTATTGGGAAGGAGGGTGTGACATTCACTAATTCAGTAAGTTTGATGTATAGTCCTTTTAACATGGGCACAGTTAAATGTTAAGTTCACCTTGCACATATTTTAGGTTTACCATTAAATATTTATATTGTAATAATTTTATACAAATCTGTATGCATCTCATTAAACTAACTTTAAGAACATTTAACATTAGAACTCTACAAATCAGATATATGTATAGATAGTGATATAAATGAAATTGACTTACTAGAATACCTTCGTAAATTATCCTAATCATAAATAATAGTTAAAAAAAGTTTTGGTGTAATTTTTGGTTATCAACCAGCTACAGAAACCACATTTTTGTCGTACAAATTAAATTTACCTAGCTAAAATACCAGGACCGGGCCAGGACTTATCAGTCTGGGGCCCCTGACTGTTATAGAAAAGAATTGCTACAAACGGGTATTGTTAAGGCAAATTATGTTAATCCCCATCTCCTACTTGAATTTTTTCTGAGGAGTGGTGGATCCGACACAGAGTTGGCTCGTAATAGCACCTATATGCCTATCTATACTATGGTATATGTTAGAAATATTGTGTGATGGTTTCAGACAACCATTAACAAGTTTTCACTGTTATCAGATTTAAAACCTGGATGCGGACATGTTTATTAGTTGCGATATAAGGACACAAATAATTATGTACTTATGACTGACTATGACAGCTTAGTGCACCTTCAAGAATATCAAACTTCCTCATAAACGTAAATCCTCTTAATATAGCATTGTAAGCTATTTTGCTACATAATTAATATTCAGTACTTCGACACAGTTATAAATCTATTATTTCTAAATGATACATTTCTAATTATACATTACACTTTAATATAGTATATACTTAAGTTCTACATTTTTTATATTTTTACAAGGTGATTTCTTTTTTAATTTCCTTCAAATGAAAGGAACACAATTTAAGTAGCAACAAGAACTTTTATTCCTTAAATACACTTGCAAGCTGCTCGGCTGAAACTACGTATATGTAGTAGGTACCTAAACTAGCTTTAGCGTGATAACGAGAACATGACATGTAGGTTAACAGGACAAAAATATTTTTCAAAGTTCACAACTTCACCGATTTGCTGTCCAAGTCGTGCCAGCCTGCTAACCGGTCTCTACGTGCACAACCACAACACATGGAATAACAGCCTCTCTGGCGGTTGCTATGGTCGTGATTGGAAGACGTTGGAAACGAAGACCTTTGCAACGGAGTTGACCAAAGCGGGCTATAGTACGTTCTACGCCGGGAAGTATTTGAATGAGGTAATTGACTAGTAGAGTGTATGAATAATATGTCAAGAAATGCAAATCAACCTGATAATCGGCCCAGTTTTCGCCGACCGGAGATGTACCACCGCCAAACTATTAAGCAAATTATTGTTTCCAAAGGTTATGGTTGCCGGAGTACACTATATAAGATGACCATCTTAGTTCTCATTAGTAGCAACGTACCTATGTAAAGGTTGAATATGGATGATGAATTTGATTGAACGTGAACCACACACCGGATAGATGGCCTGTAGTTAGTCCTTATGAGGGATAAGATTATTCCATTTCCTCATGGAACGAATAACGTTTTAAGGACCAGCCTGTATCTGACGTTTATGTATGTAACAGTACATCACTAACAGTCTGTGGTATCCGCGACGTGACGGCCTCGCACCTGATGGGGCCTCAAAAAACAACGTACACGTATATAATATATGTATACGCATACGGAAATAATATTCCGTATATACTTGAGTAATATTTATCCAGAGTCACAGAGTGGTCTAGCAACACTATGGAAATAAAGCGATGCGACTGGTAAATGAAAGAGGCCTCGCAAAGCTAATATCGCCGAAATCCACATTTTTGTTAAGGCCGCCACTGAGAACAGAGATTCCATTTGACACCACTGGTTGTGTAATTTTGATAGTGTGAAGTGGAAGGAATGTTTTAAACCATATTCCAGTATGGGGTCAAATCAGCCGGTGGACCAGAGCTGGTGCCTCCTGGCTGGTCGGAATGGCATGGACTCGTCGGTAACTCTGTGTATTACAACTATACGCTGTCCAACAATGGTGTGCCAACTCATTCTACCGATTTGTACCTTACGGATATTATTGTAAGTGTAGTTTAACTTTGTATTGTGTTCTTCCAAGCCGGCTTTGGAGGAGGGCAGGTGAGGCTACAGCCCCGGGGCGTCCACAAGATAGAGGCCCCCACAATAGGGATAAAAAAGAAGAATTTAATTTTTAATAAATTGTATTTCACTTTAACTAATTACGGACTACACTCTTTGTTGAAGTACTTTTATTTGTTGGCAATAAATTTTTGAAAGAGTTGACAGATAAAAAACTGTTGCTTTTATTCGGACAATAATTAGGGGCCTCCGCTTCTTCTTTGGCCTAAGGCTCCAGACCTCCAAATCCGGCCCTGGTGTTCTTTTGAATGTATAACACTTTATTTATCGCGCTAAATTGTCATAAAAAACATTATTTTGAATTTAAAATGCGATCATCACATATCAAGTAAAGTTATATCATGTTCTAAACTTGCACGCAGCAATACAAGCCAGATGATTTCAAAACACTGTTGGGGCAGCCGCGGGGTTTAGTACAGTTGACACCCCAGACACCCTTGAAATTTAATAAATTATAATTATACTTTCATTATAGTATAAAAGCTGAATTTTATATGCATATGTCACTTGGGGACCTGTGCAAGTGTCAGGCAATGGATGACGTGATTTCTCATATTATTCCGAAGAAATATGAAAAAACTAAGCTTTATACTATAAAGAATACTATACTACGACACTACTATCATCATCATCATCATCATCATCATCATCAACCCATCATAGTCCCACTGCTGGGCACGGGTCTCCTCTTGAATGAGAAGGATTTCGACACTACTATACTAAGTACTATTTTATACACCTTCGCTACCTGTTACCTACTGAACTAACCACGATCCAAAATCCATGGTCGCTGTTCGTTTTATTACATAACGACAACGACGGTCTGGCGTTCGCGGACTCTTACTCTATGTATATATGTATGTAAAATATTGTTACAGCGTGACCTAAGCATCAGCTACATAGAGAACCAAACGGAATCTCAACCGTTTCTGATGATCTTGGCACCCCCCGCACCACACCAACCTTTCACACCCGCGCAGAGGCACAAAGGAACCTTTGGCAATGTCACTGCTGTCAAACATCCCAACTTTAACTTTGCCGCCACCGTAAGTATTAGTCAGGATAGTTGGTAAGTATTAGTCAGTATAGTTAGTAAGTATTAGTCAGGATAGTTAGTAAGTATTAGTCAGGATAGTTAGTAAGTATTAGTCAGGGTAGTTAGTAAGTATTAGTCAGGATAATTAGTAAGTATTAGTCAGGATAGTTACTAAGTATTAGTCAGGATAGTTAGTAAGTATTAGTCAAGGTAGTTAGTAAGTATTAGTCAGGATAGTTACTAAGTATTAGTCAGGATAGTTAGTAAGTATTAGTCAGGGTAGTTAGTAAGTATTAGTCAGGATAGTTACTAAGTATTAGTCAGGATAGTTACTAAGTATAAGTCAGGATAGTTAGTAAGTATTAGTCAGGGTAGTTAGTAAGTATTAGTCAGGATAGTTACTAAGTATTAGTCAGGCCACCCTACTTGGGAAATGATCGTTTTTTATATTAATGACATACAAACGATAAGTGGTCTCCGTTACCTATTAACATTTGCAACATCATGGTGGACTATGGCCTAAAAATCCTTTTCACCCCTTCCCTTCTACCTCAGTCAGACAAACGGACAGACAGCGAACGCTTGCAAGCCATTTCTCCATCGGATATGGAAATGTATAAACAAAAGTTAATAGGTACTGGACTCGTGGTCTAGTGGTTAGCGAACCTGACTGCTAAACGGGAGGTTCTGAGTTCGATTCCCTCCCAGAACAAATGTTTGTGTGATGAGTATGAATATTTGTTCTGTGGCTGGGTGTAAAAAAAATCAATTTAAGAAGCTGTTTAAAAACATTTACAAAATAAAGTGTAATCATCACGTGTGTGAATTGTCCCAAGATCTTTATTTATACTACCTGATTCCAGGATAAGCACTGGCTGATGACTATGCCTCCATCTCCCCTCCCAGAAGCAATGTTGCCAGTGTTAGATCGCGTTTACCGTTCGAGATGGGAGTCTCTTCTCGCCGTTGACGAAATGGTAGCAGATGTTGTGAACGCTTTGGAGACAAGCTATCTATTGGAGAACACCTACTTAATATACACTTCGGATAATGGATATCATGTTGGTTAGTGATGCTTTTGATTAGTTTAGTATTGAATAGACAAATTTTATAGCGGCAATAATATGGAGATATATGTATGGAAAATGCAAGTGGTATTTTATATTTTTTTTAAAAGTGTGTGTATACTTATGTACACGCGTTAGAAGTTATACTTCTTTGGCGTAACAAAATAAACATCTTTTTTAAAAGTTTTGTCTTTCGCCTTATTCTACGTTTGTAGAAAAAACGACACTAACAATAGAAAAAAGTGTTTAATACATTGAAAGTTTTATTATAACGCATTATCTAGTTAAATAACTAAAATGTTGACTATAGTTAACTTCAGGTTGTCGTCGGTTTTTCGTGACGGTGTGCGCGCGTCCCTAACGCGTCCAAAGAAGTATAACTTCAAAAATTGTTCGCTATGCAGTGCAGCTAAAGCCTGGTCATGCGCAAGATTACGAACATTATCGCAATTATAGCCATAATCCCGTCACTTGAGGCACGAAGCGATATCACAGAGTAAGTATCTTTGAACTGTGCCCTCGCTATCGGTTAGCTGCAGTGCTAAATAGTGTTAGATACTTTTCTAATAACCTCTTTTGTTGATAAACTGGGAAAAGGATTCTGTTTTAATTAGCTACTAAAGATAAACATAATGTAAGGCTGAGATAACTGAAATCTTTATTAAAAATATCAAAAGGTCGAATGTTTTAAGAGCCGACGCCGTCCGGGGAAGTTCTACCGCGACAACTAATTCTACCATAAAGCAATTTATTGTGTTTTTTAAGATGAATGTAGCTGCCGGAGTTCAGTAAATACGAGGCGACCGTCTTAGTTGTCAGAAGTAGCACCGTATCTATTTACGATTTTAGGTAGGACTAAGGTACTGCCTGAAGGTGCAAGTGGATGTCCATGGGTTTCAGTGACCACTGACCATCAGGTGGCCAGCATGCTCGTTTGCTACTTTTATTCAATAAATATAAAAGGTCTAAGGGTACTCTATAAATAAATAAATATCTTGGGATAACTCACATACGACCATCTGATCCCAAACTAGGCGAAGCCTGTGCTATGGTAACCAGACAACTGATAAACATATGTACATACATTTTTCTTTTGTAAATACATACTGATATAGATAACAATACACCTAGACACAGAAGAAATATTCATGTTAATCACACAAACATTTGACCTGGGTGGGAATCGAACCCACGACCTCCCGTTTAGCAGTCAGGTTCGCTAACCACTAGACCACGAGGCGTCAAGATTATAGGAGGATAATCAAGATTATCATTTGTCTAGCTTAATTAATAGAAAAAGACATCAATATACATTTTTGTGAAGTTCATGAGACATCTTTATCATATCACCATACGTGTACAGGCTGTATGTAAAATGCACTTAACCCACTGAGCGCGTCATTGCTAGTCAAAATTTAAACATTTTTCTAACGGAACCATCACTTGGCCTTAATGCTTTTAATACTTCTTTTTTAGTAAAATAAGTTTATTACAGCCTTACACATTTAAGATGTGGACTAAAAATATTCTAAGCTAATAATTCTATTGTTTTGTTTCTAGACTTGATGTTTTATTTAGTTTTTTTAACTCTCCCCCTTTATTTCAAACTTCTCTACGAATGCAGATATGAGATAGTAACAACTGTTGTTGTCGCTTATAAAATACTAGATAAGTCGCTATTACACCACCATTATTATAATAAAGCTCTTTTTCCGCCTTTCATACAATAATCTAGGTACGCGTGGAAGGAATAAACATCTAAATTTGACTGTGGAAAGCCAACACGAATCAACGAAAATGGTGCGGATGAAACCTCAGTTATTGTAATACATAATATGAACATTAGTCAAACGCACGATTAAACAGATTTTAAAACAGGTACATATATAAAATACTAGCATATTATTATAATAAATAGCAACAATTAGAGCGAAAACATGAAGTGATGTGTAAAAGTAGTTGTTGAAGCTACCTTAAGACATGTAGAGTTACCGCTGCATAAGTTAAAGAAATAAAAATTTATAAAAGTAATTGCTACGATGTGTTTTAATATTACTACCGGCTTTATAAGAGCCAAATAGTATTTAAGTAGAGCTATAAAATTGCATATATCCATTATCGTGCCTTAGTCCCGCAAAAACTCGAAAATGGACGAATTGGACAAACTTCAAATTTTTATATTCAGACGATATTTCAGTTTTAATATATGTTTGTTTAATGTTTCAGTATTAATATTTCAGTTTAGAAAAAAAAATTAGGAAAAGCCAAATGGAAAAACAGAAAAATAGAAATAAACCGAAATTTGTAGTTTTGTATAGGAACTGCGATTTCTGTAAACTTTTAATAGATGGCTCTCATTGCAGGCCTATCGTTTGAAAATTCCTTCACAAATCAATTTTAGGTGGTATGAAGTTTATCGAGTTTACCATCTACTATACTATACATTACAACTTGCCCTTCATTGAAGAAGTCGTCTTCATATACTAATTTATCAATTTGATTATTTTTCAGTCAAATTTGAATACCGTATAAAGTCCACTAACCCGCAATTGGTCAGGGCGGTACTCTATAAGAACTAAATCTTCCGCTAAAGCCACGAGAAGAGACCCAACGACGGAACATTAATTGGCTAGTAATGATAATGACTTATTTTAAAGCGCTAAAGAAACCACAAAGCTGTATTGATCATTGAACAACACACGGACCAATATAGAAATTAAATCAATACCATCTTTATTAAACGTGACTCACAGTTATTATGCTGCAAGCTTCTATACAGATGCAAAAGTTATGATTAAGATAGTTCGCTCCTCTATAAATGAGGACATCTCAGTGTCTAAGCACAGAGCTTACTTACTACCTTAGCTAGCTCTAAACATGTAGTTTATTGACAATGATATTTAGTGAAGGTAGAGACATGTCGACTGAAATTAGAAAATTACTGTAAAAAGTGTATATTTAAACGTCAAATAATTAGATGTACTACCAACTTACAGAATATTAGCTACGAATCGATCAAAAGTACTATTCCAAGTGATTCCATTGATCTCTATCACAATAAAGCTATTTATAAAACTATTTATGGTCGTATCAAAAATAGTCCCTGCCTTGGGGCAGGTTAAAAATTGGAGGCTCTACTAGAAATAAGCAGACACCGCTCCATTGTCGTGAATCAGTACCGTGAAAATCGAAAACCAGATCGCTCGTACTCAACTTCCGATCATATTGCCACAGGTCAAGGTTGCGTTTCGATCGCGCGGCACAACAGTTATGATCTACCGACACTGGGCTACGCTTTACGCCACTGACACACTTCCGTGTGTACCGTTAGCCGGCCCTGTTCCGTTCGTCCGTCTCTTTCACTCTCGATGGCGTTTGTTCGTGATAGGTATGCTATCTCGTTCGTTGGAGACAAATTTTTGATGCGGGCGCCGTGTGGGTTGTCCCAAATATTAAATTCGTGATACGTTTTTTTTTTAAGAATCCGCGTCGGTGGTGGTAGGCATGTTGGTCAGTGTGTCACGTGGTTTATCGTTGCGCTTATGCTAATGAGGTAGGAACAATGTTTGGATCCCGAGTGAGCTCAGATTAGCCAGATTGGGTAAGTAATAAAATTCGTAATGGGCTGTATACTGAATTTTTTCGAAACGGTAAGCTGACTGCTAAGTTATGTTACTTGGTAGCTTTACAATTTGAACTTAAGGAATTTGAGGAGATATCATAACTTTAATTTGACGTTTTACATTTATTTATCATATGTACATTATTGTTACAGTTTTTAGTTGACTAAATAAATTATTTATGTTAGTTTATTGAATATTTCATTTCTACAATAGGATCTTTAATAACAGAATTTCAGCATTGCCACTGATTTTTTTTTTAGTTTTCATAAATAAACTATAGTTAATATTGTAAAATAAAATAAAAATGTAGAGAATTTTAAATAAAAATAAATAATACTACATACCGTAGGACTTCTTTTTAGACGCATTAAGATTTTATTTTATTTACATACATATAAATACCTTAATGAAATTCACAACTTAACTTAACAAAAGTAACACAAATAAATATACACAAACATGCACACATGTAATCATAAACAGATTAATAAAAAACTGTTCCTATTCTTTCCAATGTATTAGATTAGGTTTATAAAGCGCATCGTGCCGAAACCACAACTGAAAAACACATTAAATGAATTAAAAACGTATAAAACAGTTACAACTTGCCTCATTATTCCAATTAACACGCAAAAAT
Organism: Tiana niger; assembly: GCA_018249895.1. Taxonomy (NCBI): domain Eukaryota; kingdom Metazoa; phylum Arthropoda; class Insecta; order Lepidoptera; family Hesperiidae; genus Tiana; species Tiana niger. The sequence continues at coordinate 17,081 of DWNH01000184.1, forward strand.
TAAGCACGTTACTTAAAACCACCGTTAAAACAATTCGCAGATGTACGCTGCGCCGAATTACATTTCGAACTGACGGGATGGATAGATAAAATAAAAGAAAGAAATGTTTTATTACGTCTGTTTTTCAATTTTTTCTGCATGTTTACGATATTTTAAAAGTTTAAACTATGCGCTGTAAGGCGGTCCCTCTGATCCTAATTGCCTAATATAACCACGGTTTGTCAAGGCTCGGGTACCGTTATGAAGGCAACGGGTTTTCGGCGCTCGGACGCGAGATGGCGAGTCACGTATACTTGACCACTGAGCGTGCGCGTAAAGAAATGGATTATATATTTTTATCATGTCACAACATGTTTACCATACGTTGAGACAAAAAAAAGATTTTTTAAAAATTGTTTCGATTAAAGAAGCAGGACTGAAATACATCCACGTGTAACTTTAAATTAAGAAGATGTTCTCAAATAGAGAAGTTAGGTCGGGGAAAAATGTTTTTCGTACCTATTTTGTTTGTTTAAGATTAAATAAAATCTCTCGGGTTTTACGGTTATTCTGCACATAATACCATTAGTCTTTTTACTTTTTCAAATATACCTAATTTGAAAATATAAAAAACGTTTTCAATTGTTTCTCTATTCAAGAAAATTAGTGAATCTAACGAATAAATTTTAATGTTTTACTACAAATAGTACCCTCGTCGCATCGACTAGCGGAAGCTGATCTTCTAGGCCCTTTAAAGCATATTTAGTTAAATCTTCCGATAACCATTTACGACCGGTTCCTATCCTGCCGCTGGACCCACGTCTCTCTTCTCAAAGATACGAAGGATGAAATGAAATGAAATGAAATGAAATTGTTTTATTGATTACAAGGTATTTACATACACTTAATGAAAGTCAAAAAATCAATGAGTTCATCGGCTTTAGGCGCTCTTATAGCTA
>DWNH01000185.1:0-18004 GCA_018249895.1 Tiana niger
AAACCTAGCAAACAGGCAGATGGGCCACGTGATGGTAAGTGGTCACCGTCGCCTATGGACATGAGCAACACCAGAGGTGTCGCCGATGCGTTGCCGGTCTTGGAGGAGTGCTCTCTTAACGCCAACAAACTAATTCAACAAACTTCAACATAGCGAAGCAAAGCATGACTACTGAGAGAGGGGATACATTACTGACGAGTGGCTACTCCACCCTCTATAATATTCATATCTCTACTCAAGGTACTTTAAAGTTAATTTCATGAAGTATGTATCTGCTGTTATATTCATACAGCATTTTCTCAATTTAGAAATAAAATAATGTCAATATTTTTTTTTTCATTATAAATAAGATAGAAAAGCATTTCTAGCCAATATTTATTAATCAGAATCAATGTATATTCCAACCATAACGTAAACGTAAAAATAAAAATCTAGGTAAAACCAATAGCTTTGCAATATTTGAAAATTTTCAATTTACTCAGCGGGAAGTTAATAAGTGTTTTTTTGAACGAAATTCAAGTTTCAGTTATTGCAGTCAGTATCGTGAACTTGTCTATTTCTTAGCTTCTTCTGACGCCTTATTGAGAACCGACACCTACCATTTCTTTTGGACGTTACTATTGAGCGGGTATTTGTGTTCTTATTATACAATCTCACATACAATCAGCAGAACGTATGCAGAGCAGAGACTCGTTATCACGAGCGCGGGACGGTCTCTCGTTGTTTATTAATGGGTCGCGTGCACCTAGCCCCTCGCAATACATATTATAATATTATTATTAATGACGACGATACACCGAACCTACGACCTATTAACAGATGGTAGGTTCGCCTCCCAGGGAAGTACCACCGGCGGGGTGGTACCACCTACACCTAATTCTACCATTAAACAATTTATTATGTTCATATTTATGTTTTTATACGATCATAGGACTGATAAATCTGCACTAATGAAGAATGGTTGGTAAACCTCGAAATTACTTTGAATGTATTGATTGATGTTACTTCACATAATTTAAACATTGATAAAACTATTTTAATAGCAAATAAAAGTTGAATATAATGAATTGTTTGAGAACATAAATAGGGATTTGTTTTTCCATAGTAATTTAACTAACCGATAAGCTAGTTCTGACGTCAACCACACGATTTTTCATAAGGACCATGAGACAAAGGCTGATAAGTAATTTTAGCTTAATACAAAATTCAACATTGACACACATAACGGAATAATACTCACATGTCGGTCGAGACCTATTTGGTCTCGTCAAGGGTATCCAAGGCCTCTGTGGTGGTAATGTGGCAGTAACTGAAACAAAAAAGAATATATTATTGAGGATAATAATATACAGAAAATTAGCACAAATCTGTTTAAAAATTGTAAAAATTCAGACCAAATCATTTTCGATTACCCATTCAAAAAAATAATGTAGGTAGAGACTTCAACAGATAACGAAAAAAAATCAATATAAAACAACCCAAAAGCAAGGCCTAGCAGAGGCCTTTTCAAAATGATTGATGGGTCAACTAACTTGAGAGTACGTGCCCTCATTACAATTACCGTTGATTACTTTTTTGCCGAATTTATAAATCGGCTGTGAAAACTCAGTCGAAGTGCAGGAACAATTCCGTGAGTTGCCTTCAACGGCAATGCTTTTGACGCAAGTGAGTAAAAAACTAATTTGCGATGTTCAGTAAAAAGTGACCGTTACTGTTGTAATCGCCAATCGTGCGTGTGTTCAGAGAACCGCAATCCAAATGTCCACAATGATTTCAAATCCAAATATTTGAGTGCCGATAACAATTTCTCACTTGATTTTCTATAACAGGTAGTTAATAATAGAAAAATTTTCAATCACAATTCTGGGTCGAATGTAAGATTACAAGGAATCATTTACGCCGTTCTGTTCTGTTTAAACCGTAATATGTTCAGCCGGGTGAAAAAACCAAATGTATTCTCTGGTGAAATTCTAACACTTGAACTATCCAAGCGAAATATTTTTATCGGTGACGAAAAAATCGCAATCGAATTTAAAACATACAAAATAAATTATAAATGAACAAAAAACTGAGAATGACACTTTAAAACAAAAAGTCTATATATATATATATACATACAAAAAACCACGAGGAAATATATCTGGACCGCGTCTCTTAACGACCCGTCATAAGAACTCAAAATGTCAGTATAACCATGGCGAATACAAAAACGTTACAGTGGACGGGGAGAAAAAAATCGGCAAACCAAATGACTCAGTTCATCAACACACTGGCATTGTTAAAGTAAATTAATCAACGAAAGAAGCATGTCGTGCCTCTAATGGATAGCCGTAATTTTTCATACAGTTCAATGGAGCTTAATAAGACGAGATATTTGTCGGAGCCAAGTCGGAGTGTTACGAACGATATTGACGTTACATCTTTAACAGGAGATAATTCATTCTATGATGTATCAGCATATTCCATTGACGCTTAAACCGATAAATTAATGACGGCGGTATGGGCTAGTATAGATCATGAGAATAAATTATTCTGTTTTATCATCAAGAATCTTTTATGTACAAAATTATTTTAAAAGAATAAAAAATATATTTAATTTGAGACACTGAATTATTGATGTTATCCAATTCGGCAAGTCGGCGTCGCAAAGGTAATCTGATCCTAAAATATTGTCACTTAGTAAAGTAGAACCTATACACCGTTAGATGTCCTGGGAAAATTATGGCATCGATCTATCTGTTTCAGCTGTGACAATTCCCGCGAGGTTCGAGTGTTCTCGGAGAATGAAAACAATGGATCGGAGCCATTAGTAAATGAAAGAAATAATGGTAGGGTAATTTAAAAAAGATACTGTGAATTCTTGACTCGAAACTTCAAGTTACAACCTGACTGCTAAACGGGAGGTCGTTGGTTCGATTCCCACCCAAGACCACCCAAGAGTGATGAGCATGATTATTTGTTCTGTGTCTGAGTGTAAAATTATCAATTTAAGTATGTATTTAAAAAAAAACTATGTATGTTTATCAGCTGTCTGGTTACTCTAGCACAGGCTCCGCCTAGTTTGGGATCAGATGGCCATGTGTGAGTTGTCCCAGGACATGTACCTATTATTATATGTATTATAGAACAGGTACGGAACTTCAAACGAAACTATAAACTTAGCGTGTATAGTTGAGGATCATAGTGATTTAGTAATTCTGATGATCTGTTAAAGTTATCTACCGGACAAACTGAGATCACTCGTGCGTGTATTAAAAATATGAACCGCTTATTTCGTCTGTGAATATAATATTATTACAACAGACCTCGTCGCTCTGCGGACGGCAGTAGGTATGTACGTATCTGTTTGAACGAGTAGTGAACAAAAAAAAAATTTCATCTCAACTTTAGCGAGATGTGATGGAAGATAAGATATTGTGTTTGTCACCGTCCGTGGTATGCTCTCGGCGCGTTTCGTAGCCAGTACTATAGTCACATTTACAGCCTATTTCCTTTAGTCAACCATTCGTTGTGCTGTAGTTTGCTTAAAAGAATAAAAGGTACAAAAATATTTAACCGTAGCATGTCTGTATCGGAGACGGATCGTGTCTGACAGCGGTAAATGACCTTAAAATAGTCAACTGTGACTTGCTCTTAACTACGGTGGGTGTGCGCTCGCCTTCATGTCATCTAAATATTAGAACGAGTTGCATTTGCATGTTGGGCGCTAAGCTTGTTCACTGCTTTAAACTGATTATTTTTTTCTTTTCTTCTTTTCATATTTAGGCAAACATACGATTGACTTTATAATCTTATATTAATAGTAAATAATAAATATTCATACAATGAGTATGAGTAAAGTTCAATAACTTTATAGATGCAAATTATTGTGAGCTATTAAACGAAAATTCGTTTAAAATCCCGTCCAGAAACAATAATAAAATGAAAATTTTACTTTATATGTATTGAAAACAATTATCAAATAAATGCTCGCTTTTGGTAAATGGTTTTTATTCCTGAGTTTCATTAAATATTCAAATGGGACTTACTTAGATTTTTATCGTGATGCAAATGTGTAGATTTGACGTTAAAGCCATCGGTTTTACCTTTGTAGTATTTTGCGGCCGAAGAAATATGCAAATCGAGTTATAAATTAAAAGAACATTTAAGTTGCGGGAGACCGATAAAATCTTATTACAGCGGTTTAAATTGAAGTTGTTATAGCCGAAATAATCCAAGAGGGTAATAATAGCATTGTTATTGTAAAAGAGACGAGAGAGGTTGGATCAGATAACATTAATCTTGATAAAGCTCAAGACTGACCACTGCGAACATGATCTTTCAGCGATCGCTGAATATTGTCAGAGGCCTTGAAACAAAATAATCTAATGAAATCAGTGATGAAATTGCATACGGTTATAAAGTGAATAGATGAAATAAAACGCTGTAAAATGAAAGAATGTGAATTAAATTGAAATTTGTGCGTTCAAGGAGCCCGTTTGATGTGCAGATAGTTGTTGGCAGTGATGGCTAAATCGCAGATACATAGAAACAAAGACCTGAGAATATTAAGTTGGGTTTTATTTTCTGTTACTAAAATTTAATCATTCTCAACATTAAATACTACAGTCTTTCCAATCCTAAGCAATCAATTTCTTATCTTTGAATTTTCACGTTTGTCGTGCTAATAAGATTTAACTTTATAACTCGGTAAGGACAAGATGATTGCTTTAAATGGAATCTTTTACAGGTGGTAGGCCGCCGCCCATGGAAGTGCCACCGCTACACCAAATTCTACCGTAATGCAATTTGTTGTGTTTCGGAATGAGGGTGTGGTTGCCGGAGTTCACTAAATACGAGGCGACCATCTTAATCCTCAGAAGTAGCATCGAATCTATTTGCCATCTGATAAAGAACTAAGGTGCTGTCTGAAGTTGCAAGTGGATGCCATAGGTTGCACTGACCACTTTACTTTGGTTAAAAAAAAGATTTGTCAAGTCCATCACTAGCGCGGCGCGGCGGCGAGGCGGCGCGGGCGTCACCTCATTACACTTTGTAATTAGGGCCGTGGGCCGAGCTCCGGCCCTGCACTAAATCACGACAAGCTTAACATGCACGACCGGCGCCTCCCGAACGGGCATAAACCACAACACAATACCCGTTTATGGATGTGTTATTGAATATTAAAACGCTAAAAAAGCGCCGTCTGGCGTTTGTTGGATCCCCTTTGCATATTTCCAAACAATGCAATACTTTACGTACTCGTAGTCTCTGTTAGTGATTTTTACTGCCAACGTTACAGCCTGTAAGGAGAACCAAAATTAATAAGTACAATAAGACTTTGAATCTAATCAGGATGCTGTAAAGTTATAAGACTTACTGAAGCCACTTTCACACTGATGAGTCTCATAGTGCAACGCGGCTTCCGACAGTGCTAACAAGAGGTGGCAACGGTGGTGGCATTAGAAGCTACACACTCGGCGTGTCGAGTGAAAGTCGAATGAGCACTAGATCGGCCGAAGGTGATAAACATCGGCACGCTCTTCACATTGTTCGCGCTCCGATACACGAGATAAGGCTTTCTCCGCTCGTCTCTCGAGAGCTACCGTGAGAACGTATCGTATGATATGACTCGACGTTCGTTAAACAGAGGCCTCTTTATCCGAGATGCAATCTGCACAAACAACTCCTCGTTCATTCAGCTCATTTGAGGGAGGAATATGATACCACCGAGCAGAGCTCGGCTGCTATTTCTGTACCTTTGACTGTAGTATTATGAGAGTCGAGTACAAACGGAGAATAAAGTTTTAAAGTGAAATAGTTATGAATAAATGTAAATTTTTAGACGGAGCAGAACCATAAGTATATGATAAACGTGCAACGCGACGAGTCCGCGAGGTTAATCAATTCCATGCGAACGTTTTTAGTCCATTGGCTATCGCATCTTCGCCAGACGTAGAGGAGCCGATAGTCTAAGAACCGGTATCATAAATGTGGCATCGTATACTAGAGCAAAAACTATACAAGCCAGTTTCTGCGCAGCTGAAAGTATGGAGATGAACACCGTTATGCACATACAATGATAGGGTATAAAAATGCCGATCATAATAATTGGCGTATCTGACAAACGTATCAGATACTATGAGGACGAAGCTGTGACTAACATTCGGCCCGTTGTATGAATTGAATATAAATAATCCGGATTATGAATGAACAGTAGCATTTGCGAATACCGTTATTAATTTAACTGACTGTTAACATTTTATATTTGCTATAGCAAATGTATCCGGTGGACAACATACATATAATGAACATATCGTGGAAGTTGCAAGCAATCTGATAGAAATAGAATGATCAAGTTGGGCTTACAATATGTAAACCCAACTTTTTTAGTATAGGTATATACCTAAACAGTTTTTTCTTATTTGAACTAACAAGTCGTGACCTGGTTGTTATGACGAAATCTATTGATTAGTTTTAAATTGCTATTGAATCAATATTGCTTTTATAATCCGTACTGCAACGGCTGCGCGCGGATACAGTTTCAACTAACTTTTTTATTATGTAACAATTAAATTATAAATGTTTTCTTTCATCTACAACGGAAATCTATTTTAGTTCATCATCAAAGAGCCTTTAATGCCCCACTGTGGACAACTGGACTGCAGTGTTAGCTTAGTGCCTAAACCTACATGCCTGAGAGTTGTTCAAAAAAATAATTTTTCGAAAGACCTGTGAAGTCCACCAACCCGCACATGGCCGGCGTGCTGAACTGTGGCCTAAATCCTTCTCATTCGAGAGGACACCCGTGTCCAGCAGTAAGACTATGATAGGTTTATGACGATGTAGGATACCTAGAGATCTGTGCATAAGTTAGGAGTTGGTAGACTAGTTTTAGTTTAAAATGTATTATCATTTCATTTTCATCATTTCAAACACGCGTTGAATTAAAGAAGTCTTTGAGCACGTACGTGTGTATATACGTGATCGGTTCGTTTACAACACCACGCCATTGTCCATAGCCATTTAGGGGTTAAAATACGTCGTTCGTATCGGAATAGCATTCGCATCGCTTTGCGTGCAGCGACTCCACAACTCCCCCATCCATCTGAACATTTTTATGAAGACATCGCATTGATTTCCATTTTCTTATATTATTCAATATGCGCGTTCGGAATAACAACGACACCGATATTTCTCCCGCCCTTCAAAATTGACTTTTTTATTGTGACGTTGTACCAGTGAACATCGAGTAAATTACTTTTAAGTACATATATTCATCGAGCGTTGACTTTTTTTTATAACAAATATACGTCGATTGGTACCTACTCAGTGCCGGGCGGTGCTTAAGTTTGACTTGAAAATTAAAACCCGCTTAGCTATTCAAAGTTTGGATTATAACACGACAAAAAACTGCGGGTACCCGCTTATTATTCTTGATTCACGTTTTTTTCCCTCCAGTAACATACACACAAATAGCGCTTACGCTCGACGTCGCTGTTAAAGAGCTGCGCCGTTTTGGTGTTGGTACTAAATAAAAACCCACATATTTACATTTCGCATGGAACGTATTGGCATAGAGGCGATATTATTACAACTACTTAATATGTCATTGACCGTGCACGGCAAATTTTTTTAGCAAAGTCTAGCCAGATCAGCGTTCCTCAAACTGTGGGGTGTCGGCTCTCAAACAATGGAACTGGCTCTCGATTCGAGTGGTACGGAGATGCCAAGGGGATAATGTAGATGCTTATAACGGGCAGTTCGTCACGTATCACTTTAGTCGTCAATATTACATTTTATTGTCTCGACTATCACCACTTCGAAGGGAAACCACGTAGCATAGTTATAGTGTCCTTGTCCCCTCGCTCGTATGGAACACGGATTTTAAACGGCTTAAACTCGACTTCTTTATGGGACCGACAGTAAATGGCACACCTGCCAAGAAAATCATGCTATTTTTAACACGAACGTAAATTGTTAACATTACGAGACCATTTACTTCAACTAGTCCGTTGTTAGCATAATTTATAAATCGCAGATTGTTGAACCTGTTTCGAATTATTGCTTAAATAATGTATTTAAAAGCGATGAAGCGTTTTTTTTTCACAATATTATCGGTACAATTTCGTATCGGAACACATACTGCGCGGTAATGATTGAACTGTCAAAAATTTCCGAAAATAATTACGGCTATCAATCCTCGGACACGAACGTCTTCTCGTTCGTAAAAGGTGTTTCAGAAATGACAAATTTTCATAATATGGTATTGTGGCCAATGACCCGAGCGGAGACTGGTATCTCTGAGAAGACAACATCGTTAGAGTAATTTTCGCGAATGAAAACGGCATGATGTAATTTTACGATCGCTTTAGGCGTAACGATAACATAAAAGTTTATTGCCGACGACTCTGTCTCGAAGGCGGAAGAGCAAGGGCAGATTAGAGATTTCGTGTTTTAAGCTTAAGATTATTACGATATGCGCGCTTTTCGTTCTTTTTGTGTTGTGTTAAAAATTGTTCAAGCATTAATATAAGAGTTTAATGCGTTAACATTATTAAGTACATATGTATATGTACCTACGTCAATCATTTGAGTATATAATAATCGATATACAAAATATCATAATTTAAATATCGTAAATTTTATTTTGACAGGCCTCATTGTCTAATGGTTAGCTAACCTGACTGCTAAACGGGAGGCCGCAGGTTTCATTCCCACCCAGGACATACATATGTTCGTGTGATGAGCATGAATATTTGTTCTGTGTCTGAACGTAAAATTATCTATTTAGGTATGTATTTAAAAATATTTATGTATGTTTATACTGATAAACATGACAGACAGAACAGACAACTGGTCTGTTTACCATAGCACAGGCTCTGCTTAATTTGGGAACAGATGGCCTTGTGTGAGTTGTCCCAAGATATTTATTTATCTCGATTTCTTCCTAAAATCTCTACAGTAATAATATTAAATATCAAATTGTATTTTAATATAGGTTTATGAGTTTTTATCAAATGAGTAATTAAATATACAACAGCCATACAAAACAGTCGTAACACCCTTTAATTATCCCATTACAACCGAAACAAACGCATTAGCCAAGCGTTGCGAATGTAATTACAAGGCGCTTACGGAATTATATACGAAATTGTATTGTCCTAATGAAGCGTAAAGTTGTCAGACGATCAAAACCGATAGAGTCCGATAGACAGAAACTCATAGTCCGATAGAAATACGGATTTGTCATGGGTAGAAATTGAACCCACGACCACCGCCTCAGCAGTTAGGATCACTAGTCACTAGACCAAGAGGCCTATTAATAAATAGGTTTTACTTAGATATGATTTGTTATTTCAGCCGGGTCCCAATAAGCCAATAACTACCTTAATTCCAAATTATAAAAACTAATTCAACCATAATGTAACGAGCAATGTGCCAATATGGCACGAGTACATAAAGATCCCGAGACGTAACTTACCGAAAGACGATCTCGAAGCATTTCTACGGCTCTCTGATATTGTCCAAGCTGCGATCGTTGTACAATGGTGCCTTCGACGATTCGCGAAGGTTGGCTCGCGTGCCATTCAAAGATCTTTTATCTTTTATCGTTTAATGCGATCAATGGCGAGGGTACACGTAATGGTATTAGAAGCCTATCATTACGTGATAGCTATTACGTACATCCCTGTGAGAGTTATTAGAATACTTATATATATATTATTTAAAACGGCATTATGATAGATTTCAATCTAGTCGAGTGAGGAGTTGTAACATTAGTGCAGTATTATAGAATTATTTATTGAAGAGCCAGATAAAATGTTGTTGAATAAGATTAATTATTATTTCATGTATGGAAAAATATCGTATTCTGGTGTAGAAAATAGTGTGAGAATACGAAGCTTTGATAGTGTAAGGTAGTGTAAGAAAATGAAGCTAAGTGGAGGACAATAACATAATATGTAGGTAAAATGTAGAATGTGCAGTTTTTTGTCTTTGCTAAACTACGTCTTATAATAATTTTGGATTTTAATTAATATTTTTTATGACCCTTTTTGTTTAAAAAATAATAAGTTAATTTTCCAAAACTATTTAAACGAGAAATAAGACGACGATATAACGACGATTAATGATCCCATCATACTCGATATAGATATTAGTACAACACAAGCAACAAAACCCACTAATCTTAAACACGCACACGAAGATTATCGAAACTCGCACACTTGCATAATCGAAAATAATTACTAGCCTGCGAACTCGTACCCACGCAATAATCGAATGGAATCCAAAATAGATTTTTCATCAATAACCCCATCCTCCTTAAAACTAGTTAGTGCGAGCACCACACGTGCACATTAGTCGTTCAGATGATCAAACAAGCCCGGTGTTAACAATAACGACGTCTTACTCTAATCTCGGTGCTAAGAAAGAGAAGGCAAGGATCAAGCGCATCCAATAATCTCAAGAGCCGTCAGTAGGCGGCCCTAATGACCTGCCGATGGATGCAATTGACCCAAATGGACACTGGGATTAGAACGAGCACTAAACTGGTAACAGGCAATCTAAGCCTTTAATAACGCCCTTGTAAACTTAAACACACTCATGAACACCTCCAGCTAGATTAAACGTTTTATGATAATATCTATTCTTCTTAAGAAAATTTATCTTGTGTCTGAGACCAGCTATTTTATTGCCAGACCAATTATAGCCATTTTAAATACGACGCTAACAAATTAAAGTCACTTTTGAAATCTGTGAAGTATACCAGCATCACGTCATCTATATTAAAATTGATTAAACATTTCAGGAAAACAGATTATAAATACTATTCCGAGAAGCCAACACCGACGACGACGCCCGAGAATTATACCCGTACAACGCGGAATAGGCACGTCAATTTCATTACTTCGCTCAAATATGCATTAGTCGGCGAAGCGTGCTACAGTCACGAACTTTTACTATAATTACTGAAGGGAATGACGTCACGATACTCACGATTACATTACGAGTTCGACGCTGTGCTATTTTCGTCTTCGACGACGACGCCCGCTTCGCACCAGCGGACGCAGCGGGGGGTTGATTTTGATTTCCAAAGTTATTCATCAACCGGTGCTCAAACGGTCCCATACGCACGGCACGTGTAGAAGGTATAAAATCAAATTTATAACGGAGCAACAATCGACTGTTACTCGAAGTTTTCAGTGTCGCGGCAAGCCTTCCGCATAATTTTACTGCGGCATCCTGCAGCGGAAGTACTAAAAGTCCTTTTTTGTGTTACGGTTCCATACAAAATTCTTTGAAGGTTTTCCTGTAATGAACATACGACGCCTACAAGTTAAGAGTTAATAAAATTCTTTCATCATTTCTATTTTCGGATGTAGATTTATTTCAATCCTACTTAGTTAGATAGGTATTAATTTTAAGTTTTCGTTAATACCCACAAACCGGATCCGTTTTTATGGGAATCTCAATTTACCTCTTCAGTTAAAAATGGCTTAAATTTTCTCATACAACCTAACTACCTACCTACCTAATTTTAATAACACGGCCAACTTGAATACAAAGTTTTAAAAATTAATATTTGATATTAATGGTCTTTTTTTGTCCACGTGTTGTACCCTTACAGAAGAATATTCTCCGGTCGATGGTACCTCTATGTACATTGTTGGTTTTTATATGTACGTGTCCGAAAACTCACGACATAGAGCGTGTCGTCGCAGCCGTCATGGCGGAGCGTAGTTTGCATGTAATGATCACGTTGCCCACGCGTTCAAGTGTCCTCCCGCGCGACCGTTCACGGCCAAGGCCACGGAGATAATAAACGCGTCGTAATGATGAACGATGTGCTACCGGACAAAAAAACGAGCGCGCGCGCATAACCACGTGGGGAGTCTTTATGCGACTCTGATATGATTTAATGGCTCGGAAAATTACAACGCTACCGACTAACCTATGATAGTTACGAATGAATTGTATTGACGTGACAACAAGTTTTTGTATTGAATCAGAGAGACAATGGCGGTAGCAAATTTGCTCAAAGTCGGCGTCTGTCGACTGTCGATAATTAGGACGATATGATATAAACAAAATGCGTTGCACGACTGCCTTACCGATTCTTTAACCAGTGTTATAAATAGTAGGCCTCGAACTATAGTGACCATCAAATCGTTGTCCAATTTGACAGAACAAAAACAAGTAATCACGTAAACGACGCCAGTGGTAAGTCGTTGCGATTCTCTTTAACACTAATGGCCTCACACAACTGGATAAGACAGAGCAAATTGTGAAGTAAATTGAACACTGCCATCCATTATCTGGTACAGCACTTCGCTGAAAACAGCCGTATTTAATTAATTAATACATAGTTACATTTACCAGGAAACTTTTCATCCGAACAGACATTGCTTAGACGCAATGGCTGAAGGCATACAGCGATCGACATAGGGCAGCTTTATCAGTCCTTATTATAGTTATCCAATCGGCAGTTTGTACTTGTTACGAAAGTGATTACACTGCCCTGCCGTGTGGGAGAATTCAATTTGTTCGCTCGTGATGGAGTGGTTAATTCTACGAAGGTTTTAAGTTTAGATAATATCTACACTCGACAAATAGCCATTGTCGTATTCGGATCACGCGCTCTCATTCCTCCAAGCTAGTGCATCGTACTTGGAAATGTGCATCACCTTGCATGTGTGGGTTGCCTTGTCCGCAAAAATAACGCTTGACACAAGACCTTGATCCCGGGGTTAACGAACTGGTACGATAGGTAAACAGTGAGATGATTGATCACAAGTTTCGTTTCGTTTAGTTTGAGCAAGCAGCTAAATTTGCTGACAAGCCTTGAACTGTACGTGTCATATCTGACCCGAGTAATGTTCCGCGTACTCGTGGAGTCAACAACGTTCATGGGAACAAAACTGACAGTATCAGATGTACGCATAGGATAAGGCACATTCACAACACGCACGTAGCGGGAGTCGAGCTATAGAGGTACGCATGTAAACAGTACAATCTTACATCAAATGTCACAAATGGCGACGTCGGTGTATCCGCGGACGCAGGATGATGTCGAAAATGGCTCAGTCATGTCGCTCCAGCGACGTGCGTCGGTACGGGCAATTCTAAGGCAAGAGGTACAAAGTTAGGAGAGGTGGCACGAAAAAAGTTGTAAAATATTAATAATTGCAATATATTTTGATCGAAACACTTATTATCTTCATATTCAAAAAGCATTCAGTCAATTTCACTATTTTAAAAAATATTATCGTGATTGTTAATGTAAAAAAGCATTAAAATGAATGTAAATTCATTTACAACGGCTATAAAGGCAAATTTTTTGCCATTCTCTGCTGTGTCCTCCTATCAGCTCTATCTGTCTATGTAACTAGTCAATGGAAGCTGCCCATCGCTCGTTCGGTGCGACAAACAAGGCAATTGGCTTTTCGCAGATCGGTATCAGACACGCCATGCTCGGCAGCGGCCGCACTCGCGTACCTCACTTAAAATACCCGAGATGTTCCTATGCTCGTTGAGTCTGTCAATAAAATCGCAAAAGCTATTATGAATCTACTTAATATTTTATCTCATGTTCGAATTTTAAAACCTTTTCATCATTGTCAGTACTACGAATGTTTTGAATGACTGCTCCGCAATCTTTACATAAAATCAACCAAATGTGCCAACAATATTTTAAAACAAAATGTGAATAACTTAGCAACGTTAATGTTTCCCTACAAACTCCTGATAGAAATATAAATGAGAAAGTTAAATAGTCTGCAATAACATCCGTTACACGTTACAGGATATAAAGTTGTACCGGTCGGGTAAGTGAAAACAGTAGTAACTCGTAAACACGGTGGGCGGCCGCTGCTGGTAGTCTTATACGGACAACATGTGTGGCAATTGCTGTTAGTTTACCTCAGGACGATACATTTGTTTAATCCGGGTAATGTTACATCATTCACGCACACATCTTAAAGGTAAATAATATTTACGATGTGTACAAGCGTGCTATCTAATTTGATTAGGGATCAGGATGTTGATTTTTTGTTTCCACCTTGTATTCAGACCGTAAACTAATAATTAGGAATATCTTACTAATCCTACTATCGTAAACGCTTATTGTGAAACTTATGATTATTACATTAAATTATTCTCGGATTTAGATACTAGTTCTGCATATTACTTATTACTCTTATGCGAGATTGAAAGTGTGTTACAGGTTGATATTGTTGACTAAGAAATGCCAATTCAACTATTTCATGCGAATTTTGCATTCGGAAATAAACAAGAGACTTGAATGAGCTTGAATGACCTTTAAAACTACATTTATAATTAAAAATATGAATTGAATAATCTAGAGAATCGGAGAGACAGCGAACATCTTGAGGAAACACATTGAACTAGCTGGTAACCACAGGAGGGCGAGTCGGTGATACAAGGGGAACCACGGGCGGTTACTGACATATGCGGTTGAGACCTTATTAATGCATATACGTATTTCATCTAGACTTCGGTGATTTCTAGACTGCGATGATTCATCCTGGAATACTGAAGTGAGGAGGCTTCTTTGTTGCTATTTCATTTTAATATTATTAATTTACTCTCAATCCTTTCATTGATATTATAAGATTGTTGATATTCACTTCTATGTATCAACTTTTACGTTAGTCATTTGTATAAATTGTGTAGACAATAACGGTTACCGATATAATTTTTCCACTACTAAGTAATCATTCTTTACAAAACATGATCCTGCGAGAAAAAGTGACAAAGGTATAATATATTGTTATACGACACCAAAAATCGCAGAGATCAAATGGAAAAGTCTTGTTCGTCCAGTAATCAGAAAGAAAACATCGAAACCGTATCTAGACAATGACACGTACATACATATATCGTACTGTATCGGGAACAATATACACATCACGTTCGTTTTACTACCGAGTCGACCTCCAAACCAATATTAATTTATGTACCAAAACTAAAAAGAAGAAAGTGACGATATCGCATTAGCATAACTTACTTTTACTTAAGTCAATCTAGTAAGCTTTTGACTTTAAAAATAATAAAAAAGAAAATAACGAATAGGCCTCCAGTAATGACATTGCGAACATGAATAGAAAGTGTAGTGATTGCACAGATAACCACAATAGTGGAAAATAAATTTACTCAATTTCGAGCCTTATGCTACGAGCGTAAACAGTATGTTTCTATGCTTGACATATTACAAGACCTACTAATGATACAAATAGAGAAAATTACATTAGAGAACACAGTGAAATCGAAATGGAGGCACTGCGGTCGGTACTATCTATAAGTACCATAATTCGTGATATAAAGTGGTCAATTGCAGATATTTCCTTTCATTCTAAGGTTCTGTTTGTAATTATATCAGTAGACAGCAGTAAGATATTTGCAAATAATCTATAAATAACTAATAAAAAATATGCAAGAGTAGTAATTAACATTAAAAATAGGAAACTGTTTTAGCTATATTAACCAAAACCCAAATTTGAGGGCAGTAGAGGTAATTTAGAAACGCATAGCACTTAACGTTTGAAATTCCGCTTTCAAACCAACAATCTCGCCAATGATTTAGAAAATATTGCAGAAAATGACTCTCGTAAACAATACCAAGCAACTTCGAGGGCTACATTTCGCGAGAACGTTCGACCTGTTACAAATAAACGCGGCTTATGTTACGCACTATTCTGCCGCTGACATTTACTAGAAGTACACGCGAACAAATCATAAACCTAAACAGGGCTGTCTCGACTGAGTTCATTCAGATTTCCATCTACACGTAAATCAGAAATAAAAGAACAATCTTTCCTTCAGAAAGCACAAATGTTTCTACCACCCTTCAAGAACTTAAGACATTCAAACAAAACAATTAATTAAACGAGCAAGTATGTTGTTTCATAAGCAGCGAACAACTTAAGGAAACATCCGAATCATTATGATTACTATTCAGAAAAAAATACAATTGTTGTCTTAAGTTCCTTTCTTTGATGGTGTACTTTGTCTGTCAAGAATATCAACACTGACATCCTTGTGTGTAATAGCAATAATAGAGATATTAAGCTTTTAGCGGACGCGGACAAACAGCCGGTGATGGTCGCGTGTGGAGTAATCACTGCTCGTGGCTACAGCGGGACTGAGAGTCTCAGAGCAAAGACCTATAAGTGAAATTCGTACGCAAAAGAGTAATGCCTGACTTTTTTTATCCTTCTACTTTCAGGATTCTCCAAAAGATCTAGAAGACTTCAGCATTCTTCATCATGCTCCAATCTATGATTAGTGAATACTCAAACTCAACTCAAAAAAAAAAAGAAAAACTCGTCTACCAGAAATTTTCAATCTATGAGAGTATACCGTTGCAGGGTTCCTCTGATGCTACACATGTATATAGGCAAAAAGTTGTAACCTACCGAATATTCATTAAAAAAAGAAATAAAATCTTAAAAAAATCCAATAAATGAAATAATGGTTTCACTAAAAGTCATCAACTAGCACAGAATGTAGATCCGTGGGCATACGAAACATCCGGAACCTTCAATTGGTTCAGTGGCAATATTTACTCAAATAACAAAACTCTTGCACACGCCAACTAAAGATATGTTAAGACAATTAATAAAATGAGTAATGGCAGCGATAATCAGTTACGTCCAGTAGTTGTTAAATAAAGATTGATGATAGTGATGACGAATTGGTCAATGAAGTGTTATCAGTATGTTTATTATTATTTATTATGTACCGGGAAGTACGGGTTAAACGGTTTAACTATTTCAAAATTGTCCGAGCACACTGTGGATTACACTACAAATATCGCTGCAAGTATTAACACAAAAAAAAGAGAAAATGATGGAAAGTTTACATGTTACAAGTTTTTTGTAAAGAAGATTACGTTGAACTAAATATGCAGCCAACTGAAAATTGGATTCTATAAACAATAGCGTCAGGAAATATTAGCGGCCAGCGGAGAATACGGCTTTCTTTGTGACAATTTTACTGACTTTATTATTGATTCATTGTATTCTTCTTTAATTGTTTCTATTTATCTCTATTTTCAGTTACATTATATGGTGTAGTTTGCTTATCCAAGTTATCAGGATTGTCGGGCAGCGGTACCAAATGTGATGTGATTCATAATTTTAAACAAATAATGTTACACATATACATTTTATTGATTATTCTAAGAATTTACTCATTTTGCTTGTGTCTACCAATTTAAAATTAATTTTGTCCAGACTCGGATTTCCCCGGACCGTGAAGAAAAATCTAAAGGTGAAAATATACCGATAAATAATACGGTTGGTTAAATATCTATGTCGTCTTTTCATTTTAAAAAAATAATGCAAAATTGCAAAATTTATTTTATTTTAGAGTTGTACGATTGTACTTCAGACAAAGCCGTCGAGATAATACAACAAGAACCGGACAAATTGAGTAGTAGAAAAGCCCTTCATTTACAAATTACCATTACTTTTACGGTTACTAAGAAGATGGTAGAATAGCTAAGGTACAATTATTATTAAATGCGAAAGCTCTAGTCTGTTGATTATTGTATTACCCGTTAGCTAAAAACAGGTTTAAAATATAGCTTATCTTTAAAATGGCACGGAAACGATTTTAACAAGAGTGCAATAGAGTTTTACAACCGACCAGCATAATAATGAATATATTTTACAATAGGCTAACGAAATCAAGCTTATTATAACAATAACATAATGATAATAATAACAAAACCAACGTTAAATTTTATCAAGTAGGCTCTCGAAGTTTAATATTTACGGATAAATTGTTTCTATTGTAGATATTGTGTATTCCTAATTATATTTATTTTTTTATATTTAAGTTTTAGGAACAATTCCATATTGATTTCAAACTAGGCAGAGCCTGTGCTATGGTAACCAGACAACTGATAAATATATAAAAATTATTTATTTTTTTATATTTAAGTTTTAGGAACAATTCCATATTGATTTCAAACTAGGCAGAGCCTGTGCTATGGTAA
>DWNH01000186.1:0-18003 GCA_018249895.1 Tiana niger
ACATACATTATGACAGATTGATTTATTGTGATTGAGCTGTGTCGTGACGCACTGTCGACGCATATCTTGGTGTTGTGACATAAAAATGGGTTGACAAAGGCCTTGACCATGACCCTATTTAAATATATCGGTGCTAAATGAGGAAATATTTATTTTATATATATTCAATGCTAGTTTCCGCTAGCTGTACGCCCGCGTGGGATATGGTCTATCACACTGTCTGTATAGCAAATAATTATGTATGTAAATAATCCAAAACTAGTTTAATTTTAAAATATCTTTAAAAATATTTCCTGCAATATTTTTTCATTATTCTGTGATAATCTTAAACTTTTTAAGAGAAATAATTTTGTTTTCATATAAATCTGGTTTACGATGGTTTACGCGGCGCACGTCACTAAATCACGCGCGAATCACTCCGTCCATCAAACCGTATGAAAATCTGTTTAGTAATTTAGTAATGTTGTTTTACGAAAAGTTTAGTAAGTCATCTGATTTTAGCTTCAATGGATCGTTATTCGAACATATTACGAATTGCATAACTACTCTATCACGTCCAGAGATAACAGAAACGCCAAATAGGTAGCAAGATCTCTCATGCAACTGAATTCTATAGTCCTTTAGATATCGAGAGGTGGAATTAAGATTTGGATGTGAATAATAGACATATAGCTACAACATCAGTTTTCTGAATAGCTTTCCACTATGGAACTAAATTTAAACACATATCGTAGTAAAAAACAAGCGAAGACGGGTGATATAGTAAAATCATTAACTGCGCAGTTATGGTAGCTGTAAATTTCCCAATTTTCTAAGATGTTACAGTTCGCTGTTACATTTGCTAATCAGATGGCCTGACGTAGTATCCACACCGTTAACTAAGTGAAGCATATCTTTGCTCTATGATACAAATAGAGAATGCTCTACAATTTCTGGTTAGCACAAGCTGAGACTATTATTCGGTGGTGTATTTAGAATTCTTTCTTTTTCCTCTATGTTACCTGAATCGGTTAATTACTCCTTAGTAAATTAAAATACGATACATAACATAATTTGAATACGAGTGTGTGTATATGTATATGTAAGTGATAAAGAGATGTTTAAGCATGTGTGAGCAACATAAGCAGTGTCAATGTCTACCAAGAAGGCATTGTAATGTACTGCGTAGGACCAACGAAATGTGCAAACATATCGGTCTGTTTATTTGGCGCTATCGATATATTATGTATGTATGTATTCTCTAGCAGATTTCGTAAGTTAAGCCTAACTGGCAGGCATATGAGCCACGTGAGGGTACGAAATACGTTATTTCAGCGCATTTTTAAAGAAAACTTTGAAACAAGAATACATAGATGATAATTTCCAGAAATTATAAATTTTCGTAAACTTCAAACTGTCACGCCCACGTCACCAGCCAATCAGGTTTTACGGCGTGTTTTTTTGCGTGTCACGTCACGTGCCAGTCATTGACTGAGCTTAAGGCCGGTCCACACTATTGTACTAATTATAAGTTGCTGTATCCCCAAATATTGTTTTAAATATAAAATTGATTTCATAGGCTTCTGCAGAGCCTGTAAAGTAGTAACAAACAGCTCTGCTCTGCCAGTCTAGGCAAAAGATACTTTAACATCAGTCTGCCTTTTGTACCATTATTGCTGTATGGTATATATAGTAAATGATAAATAAATAAATACCTATAAACTAATCTATTGCTACAGCACTCCAGTCGTTCTTAACCAATAAGATAAATACAATGTTTTCGTTGATTTAACTTATCGTCTAAGAACCAAATCTTATTGCATGTGGTAAGTACAGTTGTGCCTCAGAACCCTCTGGGCAGTAGCCAAGAAGTTATAGTTATTAGAAACCCCACAAACCCTGCCACAAGTAGCCAGGGATTGAAAACTCACATATTGTAGGGGAGACCGCAGGAGGTCACGACACCATTTTCTAATATATGTAAGTAACTAGTCACGATAAATAAAGCAATTTTCAACCTCTGTTACGATTTCACAAACTTGGCTCTGAGCACCGGTATGATACTGTTATACCTGGCTGTAATTCGCTATTATTCCAGGAGATCCTCTCAGCCCTACAGTGAGACTAGACCCTAGCATCTAGTACGTAGCTCCACGTTGTCCTCGGCCTAATCAATTGACACCACTGCGCAGAAGCTGCTTCGGAATGTTTGCTGGGAGATGTGCTAACAAGCGCGTGATAAATGTATGCTAACACGAAATTAGTGTGAAATAGTCCATGAATTATCAAATGATAATGAGGTACCTACGTATATACGAAGTGGGTACTAGAATTCAAGGTGTAGATGAAGACGTTGGTGATCGAGAAGACACCAACACCACGTCACTATCTAATATAAAAAAAACTTATTTACTATGCTCAGTAATGTCCTGATACTGGCAGACAGGTAACCGACATAGCTTTCAGAGAAAGCAAGCTGAAGTGGCAGTGGGCAGGCCACATTGTTGGGGCCATGGGGAAGAAAGGTCCTCGAAGGGAGACCATGTCTCGGCAAAAGGAGCTAAGGTCGACCGCCGACCAGATAGACTGACCACCCGAACAAGATGGCGGGAAACCGCTGGAATTCGATATCTGAGCTATCAGCTAAAAATATATCATTTTTTTCTAGTTAATCGCTTTAAATATTTTCCCGAATTGTTACCACGAAAATCAAATTTATCATTTTAATACTGAACCTTATCAGTTTCAACGACAAACATTTCGCAGTATTGGGCTTGTTCGTTCTGATAGCATTTCAACATAAAAATACTGAGGGAATGGATATATTGATTATAATCCTTGTTACTTTATCGTTAGATCAATGCACTTTACTAAATTATTGCAAAATTTTTATTGAGAAGGTTGCATATCGGTTAGATTGTACTTCTGTGGACTGGAGGTAGTTCCATTAGTACCGAACCGTAAAGCAACTTACTGTGTTCCAGAAAAAAGATGTGGTTAGCGGGTGACAATTGAAATACGAGGCGACCATCTTCTTAGTATGAAATATGTTATAGTAATATTACGTATGTTTGTTATAATATAGTCACTATCCATAGTATCCATACATGTTATGAAACAAAGTCGCCTAGTGCGTTTGTCTGTCCATCTGATAATCTCAGAATCTACTCGGGCGATTGTGACATGGCTAACATCATCATTTAGGAAATTTCTTCCGGAAGTTTTAGGTATATAATACATTCATGTTTATTTTAAAGTTAGCAGAGAAATTGCGATGTGTCAAAAATACTTTTTCGCAACGCTGTTATGTTATGGCAATAGTCTCTGAAACTACTCGGGCGATTGTTACACCATCGCTCTAAATATATTAAAATAAAGTCCTCCGCCATGTCTGTATGAACGCGATAAACTCAAAAATTAGAAAACTGATTTTCATACAATTCTCATTAATGGATAAAGTGATTCACGAAGGAGGTTTAAGTGTATAATTAAGGTTTCATGTTAATTTATTGACATATGACGATGATTTGAAGTCGACTGGGAGCTTTACTAACGTGCGTTATAGAACAAAAAGTAATATGAAAGTAAAATTAGTGATATACCAAATAGATAGGCGGATACTGGTGTACAAAAAAAGTGAAAGGTGATATAACAGCAGTGAACGATACTATTGCTACGTACAAGCTGATGTACTTACGTTCATATGATTCGATTGACATCAAGGTTACATTGAATTTGCAGTCGGGAAATCGAAAAGCAACTTGCTGAAATATTGATGTATTTTTTTGTTAAGGAAGTACTATATAAGGCCACCTAGAGTTAGTGAACCCATCTGACACAATAACCGACCTTAAATAGTATCTACCGAAGGATTTATTTAAGAGTGTTGTTAGTACTTAGAACTAAGATACACTGCAGTCTGCACAAATAGCTGACCAAAATCAGATTAACAACAGATCTGCAGGTTCTGCAATGAGGTAGAAGAAACCTCCAACCACATCATTTGTGACTGTATTGTCTTGACTCAATGCAGGAGTCGAATACTGGACAACCTATCTCCTTGCGGGTTCAAGGAACTGGAACCCAGGAGCACCATATGGTTCTTTATGACCGTTGTCCATGGAGACCAGATTTAATAACAAGGGAACTACAATAGATCAAACTGGTCGCAATGAGCTGGGTACCCACTGCGACCGCGTACCCTTGGTAATTAACTATCCTAACCTATAATCGCGCTCGGCTTAACTTACGAGTATGTAAGACTTATAATGTAAATCAGGGAAACCTCTATTTAAAGTTTATATTATTTACGCACTTTTTATATGATAGTTGTAAAATGTGCAGGCAATGTAGGGCAACACAACACAAACAATCATAACAAATAGTAAGGACGTAGAATGCCGCCGCGGCGCAAGCGACTCGTTCGGCCGCGTGCATGACTTAGCATGACGTGCGTGCACGCGTAAACAAAATCCCAGCTAGGCAGGGTCGGGCTCCAGGTGTTCGGGGTCTGAATGTCCACTTTATGTAAAGTAAGTTAGATAAGATACATAATAAAATAAAATAAATAAAAATAAAAAATAAAAAAGCCTTTTATTTCTTGCAATGCGTACAAGTGATTACAAAAAATATATGTATGTATATGTATATGTATCTATGTTTATATGTATATTATATTATTTATTATTTGCAAGAACTTATTATTGCAGATAAGATAAATAGTAACAATAAAATGTAGACAATAAATAAATAAACACCTTGGAACAACTAACACATGGCCATCCGATTCCAAACTAGGCAGAGCTTGTGCTGTGGTATCAGACAGCTGATAAAAATACTTAAATATTTTTAAATATTCACTTAAATAAATAACTACACCCAGACATGGAACTAATATTCGTGCTCATCACACAAACTTTTGGTCTGGGCGAAAATCGAACCCACGACCTTCCGTTTAGCAGTCAGGTTCGCTAACAACAAGACCACGAGGCCAGTCAACCTATTCATATATTATAATGGTTATCCCATTACATCACATACGACCTATGTGATGTCAAATCTATTAATTACTTATTTGAAAAGTTCAGTGTAGATGTTACGTCCTTAGTTCTTTTATTAGGGTTAGATTACCGACTACTACTACTAAGGAATTTTTATAAGTTTCTCTTGAGTATTCTAATAGTTTTAGTTAAATTACTTTTAATTTTTTGTAATAAACGTCATCACTAGAGATGCGCCGAATATTCGTTTAGTATTCGATATTCGGCGTATTCGGCATCTTTTTGACTTCTTGTATTCGGCCGAATTATTCGGTTTTGGTGCCGAATATATTCGGTTCTAATATTTCTATTTTCTTGGCTATACGACACGGTATAGAAATAAAAGACAAAACTTCTTATGTAAGATTTAAGTTATATTATAAGCCAAAGAAATTTAATGAATAAAGCTAATAAAATAAAGCAATTATAGACACTAACAGAGATATATAGAGACAGAGAGACACTATAAAAACAATGAATTAGTAAACCAAATAATTAGGCTGAATATCCGGTTCTGTAAAATAGTATTCGGTATTTGGTTATTCATGAAACCACTATTCGGTGCATCTCTACTAATTACTGTAACTAGAAATTATGTATAGAATTCAAAATTAAAGACACTAAAATTGTAAAAGTTATTTAAATGTCTTATGTTTAATAAGCATGCTAGCTTGCATCATGAAGCTACATAAAAATGTTATCAAATATATGATATATTGTTTTTTTTAATTAAAGGAGACTGCAATTAGGGCATGGCAATATTAGTAATGAGGATACACCAAGGGAAGTACGAGCTCTTGCCGGGATGAATATTGTGAAAATCAGAGCTGGCGGTTGGCATTCGGCTGTTCTAAGTGAATTTGGTGATCTGTACATATGGGGTTGGAATGATGTTGGCCAATTGGGAGTGAAGTCCCGAGCGCAACGGCGAAAGGAAGCCAAAGATATATCTTTAAAGAAGAAAAAGACACACGCAATACCAACAGTTGTGGATATATATGATGAAGAGTTAAATGAAGTGTCATTAGATGTTCTGGATGTGTGCTGTGGCAGTAAACACACAGCTGTTTTATTGGACGACTACTCCATCTGGACCACAGGTAGCAATGAGTATGGTCAGCTAGGCTTGCCCATCAAAGATTGTTCCAACACGGAGCACTTTGTCAAGGTATACCAAGGATCTCAAGATTCCTTTTTACGCTGTGGACCGTGGACAACAGTAGTTGTCAAGTAAAAACAGATAGAATATAGAATAAACTAATATAATACTAGTAGAATATAATAGAAATATTAAGAGTAGGTTCTGTATTTTTGTGCCCGATTTAAAATTTAAAATAGGCAAAAGTAAAAAGCTTGGTAGACCGTTGGTTATGTGTTTGTTCGGTGGAGAGCAGGAACCTGAGTTGTCAGCGATGCCGGCGTAGGTAAGAGATCGGGCCGGTTTACGTTTGCATTTTGCATGAGAACCATTGTTCGGCTCACTACACAAAACAACGTAACGTTGTAGCGATGGCCGCTCTGAGAGCTTTATAGTCCATCCAAAATACACCTACGGGCGCTTAATTATGAACACAAATTGTCCCTCAATACATTACAAACATCAAATAATATACACCTGTACATATACTAATATATACTGATATGTCTGAATATTATCAAATCTTACGCTAGTATTAAAATCGGGATTATAAAACTGACATTTGCCCCGAGTCAGCCTGTATAAACGATAGCCTTTATTTTTCGACATTCACTGTCCCTAGACATATCGATGAATACTCGTACTGTCACTTATTTTTGATGTGAAATATCGTAACGGACGTATGAATGGAAATAAAACTGTGCATTAGCACACAAAACAAGCTCATAGCGTAGGGACGCATAGCCTGTCTGTGTATTGTTTTTGTATAAGGTTTCTTGGCGAATATTACCGTTCTGACAATAGGTGGTAGCCTGCCGCCCGGGGAAGTCCAGATCTACCGTGAAACAATTTATTGTGTTTCCAAAAGAGGGTCTGGATGCCGGAGTTCACTGAATACTAGGCGACCATCTTACTCCTCAGAAGTAGCAACGCCTCTATTTGCGATTTCAGGTAGGACTAAGGTAGGTACTGGCTAAAATTGCAAGTAGATGTCCATGGGTTGAAGTGACCACTTAACACCAGGTGCCCTGCATGCTCGTTTGCTACTTTTATTAAATAAAAAAAACATACATTAGACAAAATGGTGCAGAGTAGTTTTTATTGAATACTTTCGGGCTGCCTTTTATTCTCTATATAGTTGCTTTCAAAAGCTAGTAAATGGTTAATCAATGATAATGTCGGGGATTAGAATAGGATTTTGTAGACGACGAAACTTCCGCGTAGACCCTCGCCACTCCGGGCCTCAGGCAATCGGGCAACCCAGTTCAGCATATGTGAACGACTAAAAGCCTGTCGGGAAGTGTTAATTTTGTAACAGACCCCACTTTTAAAGGCAAATTCATCGCCGAGTCATTTACGTACGTTACGTATAATATTACGACGAACGAACCTAATGTAGTATTTTTAATGACTGATTCATAGAGTTCAATGTCGTTTATTTGTATTAATTTATTCTCTATTGAATATAGAAACGTTGAAGGATAAAATATGTAAATAAAAAATAAAAAAAATGTGTCATCATGTAGTTCTAAAGAACAACGGCTCATACATTGTATTGTTAGCGGAGAATGATTACTGTGTACTTACTCAGTCATTTGTTTTGCCTTGTTTGCCGAGAAACACGAAAAGCAGTGTAATCTTTTGAATAAAACATTGTCTGTAAGAAATTGGGAGCAAATTGAAGCTAGCTGTGCGCGTTTCATGGTTGTGCGGAACACACATAACTGTCATAATTTGGTTATCGCGCCAGCCTGCATTGCATTTATTTAAAAATTTATTGACCACTAAATATTACCACTGTCTAGATACTGATTGTAGTATATGCTTTTCTAATATGTTATTTTGTTTAATGTATATGTATGTATATCGATACATAACACTTAAACTAAAAAGTAGAAAATAATAATTGTTCTACACATCATAAACGTATTTTAGAGGCTCTGCTGTCTTTGCCATAAAAAAGGGAACAGGCTCCAAAATATGATAAAAAATTGATTTTTGAGATCGGATTATGTATTGTTATTTTTTAAAACTTATTTTACCAATCTTGCTTTGGACTGTCATAACTCTTACATTAACTTAATCAGGTTGTTCGTGGATTCATTGTATACTCAATAAACCAAGATCAATATGTACTTTGCCATAATAAGTACCGAGCTGGTCTAGGATTGTTATAAATCCAATAATACCACAATCACTGCTCTCACTCCTTTGAAATAAAAAAAAAGAACTTATAAAAAGCCTGTCGAATTGATAACTTAATAACTTTGTTTTATGCATTGAAAATTTGTTTTTAAAATAGGGTGAAATTTTTTTTTTAATAATAAATAAAAAATATAACTGAAATTAATAAGGTCTGATCAGGTATTAATAATAAAAAATTTATAAGAATATTAGTGTAACTCGTGTAAGCATATCTAGGTAGACCTTTGCTGTTGGAAGATTATGTTAACTATGTGTTAAGATAAGCTATAAATCTCAGAAGTGGGCATACCTACCTACAATCTAAGATAGGACTGCAGCAATACTCGGCATAATTTAATCAATAGAGAAAATTACACTGCTGAAATGTGGCGCTAATAACACACACATACCCATATTAATCCTGTCTGGCTGTTGCCAGATAGTGTAATTAAATATTTACTACAATATTTGCCTTTAATAAGGTAGAACTTTACAATATTATATTATTTGAATATTGCATAAAAGTCGTGTGTGAACTAACTTAACTTTAAATCTACGTTGGAGCGCAGCCAAACTTTCAAAGCTCTATTGCACGCATTCAATGCTATGGACAGCCGCTGTTTTACCATGGTTGCGTTAACTTAAATAATAGTGTAAATAAAATGTTTTCTATTAATGAATGTTTACCGCTATAAAACTTTATGACTACACTGTTATTATTTTTTATATAACTTAAGTTAACGAATGTTTTAGCATTTCTATTTAATAATGGTTTGAAATTAACAAAATTGTGTATACTATTTTAGATTCTTTAGAATTAAATCAAGTACTTCTTGTCTTCTTGAAATCTTGAAGTTTTATAAAGTTATAATATGCTTTCAGTGGATCATATTTCGAGTTTAGTGGTTTGATGTGGCTCAATAATGTATGCTTCATAAAAAGTTCTGAACATGTTAAACTTTGCGCTTCACGTCGCGTATTCATCAAATAAGCGCTTAAACAGTGTGTTTTACTACATTGTTGAGATTTGTGCAGATCTGAGTTAACCGACAACGTTACGATGCGTTTTTAAAAAAACTCTTCAATTCCTTCCAATGTTTACCATCAAAATTGACCTGTATGCAATAATTGGAACGTCGTTTATATAAATTTATCTATCGTTCTGTTTGTTTCTCTTCTATCGTTTTGTTTGTTTTTACGGCGTGAGTTTTTTCTATAGTATGTGTATATGTCAATGTTTTTTATCAATGCCTAAGATACTCTCAATACTAGTATAATCGTCACAAACCTTTGTATAAGTTTTTGCTCTACCATTGGTAGAAAACGTGAGATGTAAAATACGAAATACGATTGCAGTTAAATAATAAGTATGAATCGATCGCAATTTAAAATTTCGATGAGTTTTCAAAATACTTTTATCCCCGCTCAATGATAGCAGGATCGAATCCAATTTGTGCAGACGTCGACGCTGATAAATTTCATTGAGTTTCGTACTCTTTGTGGTAAGATAATAAATTATCTTCAGAATGATTTTCCTTGTGCGATACAATAGATAATTGCAACATAGTCTGGATATTTATACTCTATATCTACATACCTATGTATGTATGTACATATATGTATATAAGATACATTTTATCCTACAATGTACCTATAACCTATCCTGTAAGTGTATTAGATACAATATTAGCAACACATTATTTCTAAATAAATTGTACTTGTAGACACCTGTAACCTGACGGTACGTACGAGTATATAAAAGATATTTACGGACCAGACTGCACAATAAATATTTGGAGTCTGTAACAAACTATTTCGTATTGAATTGGTTTTATTTTCTATTCTTACTATTCCTTCTATTATATATACTTACTGCTTCTTCTATTTCTATTCTATCTTTAGTTCATCCCTTCAGGATATAGTAGGACAGCTAGGTATGCATTGAAATGAGTGTCATAATCTTTCCTTCCTACAAATTCTTGTTTACCGTTATTTTTGTAAAAATACTATTATATCCTTAAACAGTTATAAATATAGGATATATTGCATGGGTAGCAAGAAATAAATAGTTCTTTCCATTTTAATTCTATATGTTATAAATATTTTTATATTATACATGTTTGTGGTTCTATTTTTAGGCATTGAACCAAGAAGCTTAAGCGTTTCCTTTTAAACATAGAAATCGATTCATAAAGTATAATATAGTGGCATTGTTAACTAAAAGATCTCTCTGGCATTGTTCACAGGTACTATTTGGGATCGCTTGGCCTGTCTGCTTACTTTTTCGATCTCCTTAGAGAAAAAAGTAAAGTAAATCCAATTCTATAAGTAGAATATTTATTTGAAATTTTACTTCCTCAGATAGCCGCCAATATTTACACACTTGGATTTCACCTGAAACGGAAACTCTTCATGATATTATTCACGTAGCCATGTGTCCGCCGTGGCGCTTCGCTCAAGTCGATCGGCTCGAAGCGAGACCGATTGATTTCAAATTCAATAATGTCGTGAAACTAGATTACAAAGAAACACCTTTTTGTCGACAGAAATGATGAACCGTTTTCGAACTGAATATTTTAGTTAGTAAAGAAGGAAGCAATAACAAAATTGAAGGGCTTCAAGATGTTTTGGAGATCGTCTCATTGATAAGTGTTTATTTTGTGAACTATGTTTTAGGTTTAGTATAAGATACTTCGTATAGATGAAGTGTAATTATAGACAACAATTTTTATTGAATAAAAGTAGCAAACGAGCGTACAGACCACCTGGCGTTAAGTGGTCACTGCAACCCATGGACATCACTTGCAACTTCAAGCAGTACCTTAGTTCTACCTGAAATCGTAAATAGATGCGTTGCTACTTCTGAGGACTAAGATTGTCGCCCCGTATT
This sequence comes from Tiana niger, assembly GCA_018249895.1. Lineage (NCBI taxonomy): Eukaryota > Metazoa > Arthropoda > Insecta > Lepidoptera > Hesperiidae > Tiana > Tiana niger. The sequence goes on from DWNH01000186.1 coordinate 11,231, forward strand.
TAGTGAACTCTGACATCCACACCCTCTTTCCGAAACACAATAAATTGCTTCACGGTAGATTTGGATGTGGCGGTGGTACTTCCCCGGGCGGCAGCCTACTATAAAACATATTACATTAATTTTAGCTTTTTGCATTTCTTCCCCATACAAACTTCAACTTTCACTTTCAATTGTAATGAACTGTTGTGTAGTTAATGTTAACGACGTAAACAGAGCTACGTACATAAGTACATATATGTAGGTATTCATAGCAATAAATTTTCGCGAAAATAGTATGAGTCTCTTCCCTACGCCGCCTCTTTAAGCCTAAAGTTTGTTTACTTTTCAACTACACTTATAGATAAAAGTGTCATAATATTTATACCATAACTTAGCTTTCTTATGACCCACTGTCATAAAGTTAAGCACGCTTTCTACTCACGGAGCCGTGATCCAAATTAGAGTCTAAAGGCTCCGGTTTAAAGTTTCAAATTATAAACGAGAAATGTAGATGCGTATACCTATCCAGAGCATATTGTAGCTGTCATTCGATAATGTTTCTAGTTAGTTCGCAATAAATATGAGAGTCGGGCTGTCTGAGGTACGGCTGGTGATGTTCGCTCGGTGACGGTATGGTGGACTATCTAATTTTATTACCAATATATTGTCATTAAGTCGATACTGATCTTGTTATACGCACAATGAGAGGTACATGGGCGCTCGACGCTAGCTGGGGCTCACTGCCTGATACAATTTATATTCAAATGACATTCGTTTAAGATCTGAGAAAATTTCTCACTCATCGGATTTCCACGTAATCTTGAGTTAATGGTGTCAAGTGTTAAACGTTCAACGTCTTTGAAATCTCTAATTGTATGCAATTTTTATTTCAAAAGTGAGAGTGGAGTATATAACAATGTAGATCGCCAAATTTCTATGTTGTGTGTATTTTAAGGAATGAGAAAATAACATGAAAAATTTTTTCATATTACACTTCAGAAGTTTGACTATCAAATATTTACATAGTATAAATCAAAGTAGCCGAGCCTGCTCTCTTGTGTCTGTTTCTTCATTTTCTCCATCTAAGCTTCGCAAACGATTTTGATTGTCTTTACGGTTTATATGTACTATACATTTAAATTAAGTTTTTGTATAGTAGATAAAATCAATGTTATTTAATCAAGTCATCAAAAATAGATTTTTGGGCACTTACGTGGTTAAGGTCGGCCGCACACTAACCATTTTTACCTTTAAAGAATTAATTAAAAATATACATTTAAATGCGGGGGTATTTTCTCTAAGTCAGTATCAATCCTTAATATGTTTGTTACGCCGAGCCTTTATCATAGATTAATTCACTTCATAATATTTACCTGTAAATTAAATAAAAATTATTTGCAGCAGCCAGGGCCGCCACGCTGCGAATTTTCTTGCTGAGCGCACTTTTAACGATTAATTATCAGTACTAAAGTGATAAGATCTAAATCGGTCAAACAGTGTTTTTTATACACATAAATACATACATTACATAAATTACATAGTATTAGTAAAATGTGACCAGGGCGGGTCGCTAGTATCATATAATTAGATTTATGCGTAGTTACCAAATGTGTACATTCGAGTTACGTGTTGATTGAACCGCTAGTGACATGTGCATTAATTAGTTAACCTGTCACCAATGTGCTGATTGCCCTGCTGTCGTCAGAGCTGGGTGTCAGTCAAGATTATTATGGCGTGATTTCCTAGCCGAGGTCACGTCGTCGGGGAGGCGCGCTTCTTCTCACGGGTATTTGAGTCAGAACCAGCAAGTATACAAATAAAAAATGTTCTTGTGTACAGTTCACGTCGCTGTTTACCGGTCATATAAACTGACCGTATTTACCGTGAACCGCTCATCCTCCGTTTAACATCGAGCTACTTTAGAAACGTCTAAATTAGTAAAGTGAGAAATGTTAACACTCGAAGCCGTTTTCGATCGACTGTAAATCGACTTGATAACATCTTTTTTGACTGTTCAACTCGCATCACTTATTGTGTGTTGGTTCAGTCGCTGCCGTAACGGGAAACTTGGATCTATTTTACGACACCCAAAGTTGGGCCACTCTAATACGACATTATTTATTCTTCAATGGGCTTACTTTCCCATATTTACACGTTTATTATTATCACTGTTGATATTTATTGTTGATTATTTGCTTTCCCGTTAAAGGGCTGGTCACTAAATACACTCTCACGATTAAGCTCAGCTCGAAATCCATTGTTAGAACTGGATTAACTACTTATATTAATAAATTGTGTTTAAGTACAACTACTTCAAATTAGGTACCTTAGGTAGATACCCAATTGTGAATAGCGAATGTCCATAGTAAATTACGTCGCTTCTTTTGTGGCAGTATATGATGTAAATGCCATTTAGAACGCTTGATTCAGGTAAATTCCTAGACGTGTAACGTCATCTATTAGCGAAGGGCCTACAATTATTAACGTTTTGTTGTTTTAATATATATGTATATATTATATAAAAAATGTAGAAGCCTGCACTTCTCCATGTTGTCTTGTGTTATTTCTTCTCGTTCCTGCGCGCTATATTTAATGCTTAAAAGTGGATCCGAAGACTGCTTCATGTATAAATAGATATAATGAAGATGAAAACGTGTGAATTCCAGTATACGATTACTCAGAATAAATATCTCAAGTTTATAAGTAGTGTATTATATTATCAGATAGATGCACTGGTTGTAAGTCGGCGGCGACGGCGGTGTGGTCCCGACACACCGCGATCGATGTGTTCACTTCATCATATTAATCACCATCGGCAGTTTCACTCGGCTTACGCGCTCCTAGATTTAGGGGTCTCATTACTACCTTTCTTTAGGCTAAATATTAATTGAGACATTACGCACTACTGTCCGGTTGAAACTCATACCTTGAAATAAAATTATTACAATAAATTATTATACTCATATTTTATAGCGACAGATGCAATAAGTCCGCTTAGATATTGTTTATGCCACGACCGCCATTATTCCATCTGAGGATTTTTGGTGATTCGCATAAGGTTCCGTGCAATCAGTCGGATCGCCATTCTTTCTGTTAATCGCATTATAAATTGACTTAGCGGTCTCTGTAGAGCCTTTGTCGGCTTCGTAACGGATGGATCCAGAGTTTATACTTCAAAATAATCATTACAAATCAAGTTAAATATTTTTAATTGGTTTAAGGCTAAGAATATAATAACTTGGGTGTCTAGTGAATTTGTTTTTACTGCATCACAGTGTTTTACGTGTGCCTTTCAGTTTTTATACATTATAAAAGTCAGGTATGTATGTAGGTACGGTATATATTATTGGATTTATTTGTGTAAAAAGAGAAAACACATAATAATCAATTTATACAAATATAGAGAGGTACAAAGACGTCATAAAAATATTATTTTCAAACCTTATTTACTTTTTAGAACTAGAAATTTATTTTTTTCTATGTATCACAATAATAATTAATTATTAATTATTATTTAGGTATATCATTATCAAGATATTAGTAGATACAGTCCACTACGCTGGCTAGTGGGTAAAAATACCGTTAACAATTGAATTAAATACAAATATATTTTAAATATCACGTATAATATTATGAAATTAAAACCATTTTAACTGCCGAATATTATACATTAGCTATTATTTTTACATTTTACAACTAGCTTTCGCCCGCGACTTTGTCCGCGCGTTATTAGGCTTAACCATGACAGTTACCGAAATGAAAAGTATTCTATGTTTTAATCCATGTTATGAACTATCTGTGTATCAAAATTCATCCAAATAGGTCATTTTTGCGTGATTGAGTAACTAACATTCAAACATCTGAACATAGAAACTTTCACAATTATAATATTAGTTGGATGGTAAGATTTACTGTTTCATTGATTTGGTAATCCCTACGGCAGTGCAGCAATAAAGCACTCTTTTCATTTGACAATTATTATTTTGAGTTTAATTTAGTTCAGTTTTAGCGAAGAAATGGCTACAGCTAGTTGTGCGGAGATTTTAGGACAATAATGCCTCGCGCCACGCATAGCTTTCGTGTGTTGGCCGCATTACTCAAACCTCATTTAGACCTAACTACGTTGCATTGAAGGGAGCAATTTTATTGTACTCTATTGATTCTATTGACAACCCAATAAGGAATGCGTGTTCTTCTACAACTAGTTTATTCACTCTGACACTTTGTTTCATTAACATGCGTTATAAATAAAAACGCTTTGTATCATAAAATACTGACATTTTATAGTAACTTTTTGGTATTATTTTATCCTATTTACATGTAATTGTAAGGTTAAAATAAATGTATGTGATGTTATCAAAAGTTGCGATTAATGTCGTATTATATCTAAATGTTTTTAGGAGATAACATATCTATGATTAAATAAACTCGGTTAACCTGTTCCAGCTCTGAATTGATGTGACTATTTACATCCAGTTTGCGACTATCTTCTCTACATCTTGTATAAAAAATTAATAATATTTTGAAACGCAATACTGAATGACATCTAGACAAATAAATTTGTACTGGTTGCTATAAAGAAAGTAAAATAATCTTACGTATTTTGTACAGATAAATCTAAAAAGTACGCTTCTTTTTTTCTTTTTCATATTCATACGTTGCATGATGATGTAAATTCTTACACACTTGTTCATTTAAGGTCGATTCGGTTCGCGTTATTAGTGAGAAATATATTTAAGTCGATATAATATTTGGTTCAAAAATAAATACACACACATTAGGTTCAGTTCAAAAATGCAGGGTCACCAGTTGGGAGTCCAATCTGATGCGGCTATTCATATCTCATTTGCAACTACCCTCATTCAAACGACATCATTAAGCGCTGCGCCCGCGCCGGTGACAGGCGCAGGAATGCTACCGCGGCCTCCTCTAATAATAACGTTACTTTATTTTGCTCTTACGTCCATTTATACGCGCTTAAAAGGAAATCATGACCACTTGGACCCTGATTTGTGGATGTTACGAAAATATTTGCAATAGTACCTATCAATTTATTTTGTTTCGTAGGAAGGGCAATGCCCTGCATATTCGTTTGCTGCTTTTTTTCACACGTTCTTTGTAGCATAAACATCTAAATCCAAGTCTAAAAGCGAGACAGTAATAGGTTCACGACGAAGATAATGAAATAGTTAAAACTAGGAATACTAAACATTTCGGTAAAACTTTTATTCGCTTGGCGTATGACGTACTTTTATTTTCATCCTTTAATAGCGTTTAATGACTTGCATTAAAGTATAAGCATTAAAAGCGTTAATCACTCTATAACCTTAAAACAAGTTGAAACAGTAAAATAAATAATGCACGTGCGCCAAGCAGCACTTGAAATTCCTGCATCTCTGAGCACCGCCACTTTACCAGCTTTGATAATAACCAACGCTCGAAACCTCCGCTAAAGATTTAGTTGTGTCTTCTTACCCCGAAGGAACGAATAACTACAGTTGGTTTTAGTTTATTTAGTTCTTGTAACAATACCGAGGCGTGAACTCAACTGCGCTTTGATATTCGACTCTTGAGAATCCGAAGAAATTACGCATTCTCATTCTTAACGCATCACGTGAGGGTCCAAAATGTGTGTTCAATCGGCAGCAGTGCCTCATCGAGAGTAGCACGAAAAAGGCATGAGTTACGATTTGAGTTATTTATAACGTCCAGTTTGTGCAGTGAGTACATAGTCCGAGGCTTCATTGGACTCACGAATGATCTTAATTAGAAGTATTGTAGTGAGAGGTAAATTATGCCGGTTGCGGCTTTTGTAGAGTCGACCGCCTCGTCCCTGCATTCGTTGTAAATCAAATATCTATCCGGGATGAAATGTGCCCCTGAGCGGAGATAAGGAAATTAATGAAACCGTAACTGTAAGAGCATTTTTAAAATGTAGTAGACTGTTTGTGACTGTGGTTGTAGAAAATCTTTACGAATGGGTAAAAGATGAAATATATTTTTATAAGATCCCTTTTTATCCATACTTGCGAGTAAATATTTTTACAAATAGGTACTTTTAATCTCTTATAAACTATACAAAATGTTTTTGAATATGTATGGTTAAATACCTTTTAAGCGCACTGAACGTTATTAAAAACTAAGTTATTTAATAAGTATAAATTACAAAATTATAATTCTATGGGTATATATAGATAATATAATTGAAGTACGAGTAAGTACGTAAAGTGAAAATTAAATTTTATTTACATACGGATTTAATATTGTCTATCCAAGTGTTATTATTAAACTTTTATAGTTAGAGTAAGTATCGTTAATGGCTATATAGTTACATAATGGATTGGTCAGTTACCAGCAATTGCAACGAATGCATTTTATCAATACAATGTAGGGTCATTACACAGCTATATTACTAAATAGCGTGAGGCCGGCTCACTTGCCCCGACCGCATTCTATGCAATGCGCGTATTAGTCGATAAACTTCATTTGCGTGAAAAATAAACGGAATTAGCATAACAAATATCGACTCTAAATGCAATGAGTATACCTGTTTCTTTCCGTGGATTAATACTTCCTTTTCATATTGTGATCGATTTAATAGAGAGTTAGTTTATTAAAGTAAAACTTATCCCTTCTTAAATAACAATTATAAAGCTATATCTTTTCAAACAAATGTAATTATTTGTTTTGGTAAGAAAATGTATGAAATAATGTTTTTTTTTACTCAACAATAACAACTAAAAAAAATAATAATAAAACAAAAGATGCACACATAAAGTATACATAATAACATA
>DWNH01000187.1:0-17990 GCA_018249895.1 Tiana niger
TAAATTTGGGGTGGATCGAAGTTACTTAAACTACTTGTTCTTACTGTAAATAGGTATACATACTTAAAAAAATACCCTTGACTTATTTTAATATTATTATGAATTAACAATTTGTAAGTTTAATCGTAAGAAACTTAATAATAAAATAAAAGTATGTATCTAACTAACCTACCTATTTAGATTCAGACATCTATATACCATATTAATGGTAGATACTGTTTGTCGAATGCGGCTAGCAAGCACGTTCGACTCACTGTTACCTACTTGCCTAAATTGAACAATGTTATGCCACATTGCTCAATTGGAAATTATAGTCCTATTTCTTAGGTATAATAAAAAAAAGTTAATAACACTAGTTGCCTTTTTAGTGAGTTTAATAACGTATTCCGTTGTTAGCATGGTAGACAAATTAATTCATAGTCGTAATTTTTCTCTAAAAGAAACTGATAACTCACATCAGAACATGATGACAGTTGTATAATTTGAATACTAAGTAAATAAATAATTAAATAAAAACTGTAATGGATTCTTTTCGGTACTTTATATACTTAGAATTGAGCAATCAATTCAAAGATGTTACCGTGACGTTTAAGATTAGATAATGCTTTTGAGAATCTTTTATAATATTTATATCTTGAAACACAAAGTGCTATTGTTAACTGTACTTAAATAATTGTGCTGCAAACACCATTTAATTCACGATTACAATCCAATCGCTTCTAGAGTCAAATTCAAACATATAAAATTAAATAACGATTAGATTTACCTAAGTGACTGAATCAAAAAACGAATACAATTATTATTTTTTTTTAAATTTCGTAAACCAAATTCACACAATACCTACAGCCAGATTGTAATCAACTTATTATAATCTGTTCAAAGTATAATAAATCGGCGACCGAGGGACACAACCGAATAAAATTGAAACAGTGTGACATAACCTAGACCAAAGTATACGGCAGTGTCGGCAACGGGGTTTGGGGTGTTAGAGAAGTGGGTCACGGATGCAAGCTCCTGACACAAATAGCGCTGTCGCAACTCCACGTGGCCTCGTCTGCCTAGTTACATGAGTAGATAGGTACCGTAGCTCTCGCCGTTAATTAAATTTCGTTTAGGCACAGGCTCGTCGATGTAGGATTAGGAACGTTTACGTAAAGGTAGTAATAATATGTTGATATTACGTCAAAGCTACGGTGTTTCAATCAGAAGCTGTCTGGGAAATTAGTTGTATACAAAAAATTACCTTAACTTACAGTCTAATTCACTTTATGGTAACGTGAATTTTAATAGTCACGGTTTATTGTGTATAAAAGTAAGATAAACGGATAAAGTTTTAAAAGGTAAAGTAAAGCAAGTATTAGGATGAAATAGTTGGATAGTTTCGATGTAATATAATAATTAAAACAATCATTGATATAACAGCTACTTTTAATGTTACATCTTAAAAAATATAACAAGAAATACATTATATACAACTTTTCCATGAGCAATGCAATTAATTGTGTAAATAACAATGGTCTTTGTGATAGTTGTTAGCTTAAATAAATAGCTCTGAAACTGACTTGATATGCCGTGGGAAAATTTTATCTAGCAGGCGAAGCGAAATGTGCACTTTTCTCGTCTTATATATCGGAAATTTCACCTTATGTGGCAATTCTGCTTTGGACGTCGTCCATTGCCACTTTCCTATTCTAAAATATCAGCCCAGTGTATTTTAAAGCGGTAATGTTGTTGGTTTTGATAAATTTTCAGAAAATTTAGTGACAGCCAGTAATTCTGCAGGCAGTTCGGGTATAAATGATTGCGGGTGATTTTACACCACCCCCAGCCACCCTCTAGTGTCTAACCCGTCCCCAGGAGCCCCCCAAAGTGCAACGCCGACGCGACGTCGCTCCGGACAATCTGCGTGCTCTGCTTATTTTCACCCGTAATTCCTTTGCCGGAAATTGCCTTTATAAAGTACGAAGAGTTTAGTTCGTAAGAGAAACGCTGACGTGGCCAAATTTAAAGCGATCTCTGTGTTAGGAAATTAAGAAGCAGTGCCGAAATGAAAATTTTAATATTAAAAAAGTGTTATTATATAGGTACCTAGCGGGTGACGTGAATGTTTGCTTTACCGTGTTCTTCATACATCTGAAACACATTTACTGACCTATGAAAAGACACAAAGGTATTCGATATTTACTCCACTGGTATCGCCGAAATCTATCTACAAAGTAACCCGAATCCACCAACACAGGCCCTTAAATATCTGACTGTACCTTCGCCTACGGCTTTGATCACATACAGCCGGCTCTTCTGTCCAAGTTATCCATTGCGATCCATTGCGTGCCGGGATCGAATTTAGACACTGGGTTTTATGTTTAGTTGCATGACGACACATACATATATATCAATGCGTTGTTAATATCCTCGTTCCATAACCTCCTTACACCTATCTCTGTACCAGTGCTGCTAGTTCATTCGATGGCCAATTTTCTAATCTATTTTTATATAACAGAATCGATGACAAGTTTCAAGAGAATATCCACATACAATCGAATTAGAGATTGTAGAGAGATACGGTGCTAAGCGTGGAGTAAGTTGATGATTACCTCATAATATCTGCCGATATCCCATACAAAAAGGTGTAACAGTGGTACCTCTACGATCGCACTAAGTTTACCATCTAACAAAGCTCTTTGGTGGAATTCATAATTACGTTTTTTGAAAACGTTATGGAAAACTCTTGGGTAAGCTCGCAAGATGATTTTCTTCACTGAAGAACTAATAACAAGTTGCATGCTGGGATTGAACCTCGACCTTCCCGGAGGTCGAAAATTAACCACTGGCTCATACAATACATAGCGATTCCAAAATCGTAACAATTATGAATATGTATACATTAAGTATCAATAATTAAGATTACATGACAAAGGTCTCTCATCCGTTTCATTCAAGGTTAAGTAATGGCAGTGCTACGTATTGCTACGACCTAACGGCGGGCTCAAAGCCAACTGGGTCGAGCTTTCTGTAACTTTCAGCTATTCCAGCGCGCTTTGTACCTGGCATACGAAACGTTGTGGAGATAATATAAATATTAAATTAGTGGGACGTAAATGCAGGTTCGGCTTCTACTCGTATTTGTCCTGGGTAGCTTGCACGTTCTTAAATAAGTAATAGGAGTCTCCTAGGTAGTAAGCATACTCGTGGATGTGATGGTGCGATGGTATGAGTACGTTACATAAGGTTCTCAAAGCTTTCGACGTAGGTAGCTGTAAGTTTAGACGACACGGGCTTCGTTGGCCAAAGTAAAGAAGGCAACGTCGTAAGTGCCAAGTATTACCTTAAGTGTGTCAATTGGTGGCTCGATGTGCGTGGCTCCCTACTCCCACCCTGGCGAGGGGGAACGTGGGGCAGGTCGCTGGATCGATACCCGACGTCTGGCCCACGACCTCTCCTTTCTTACCACCTTCCTAAATACTAATTACGTGCTTTGACACAGCCTGTGCGGCTTGTGCCGAATGAAAGAAGCTATGGATGCCAACGTGAGCGTTATTAACGTTCCCGCTGCAAGTTCTGTTTGTTTTTGGTAACATCATTGTACGTACCCATATGCTGTTGCTAACGTGTTCCCTTTGAGCTCTTGTTGTTTCGTTTATTACACCATTAGAAAGGTAGGTTCTTTTTTCTAAGTTTCTTTTTGTAGCAGGATTAAATGTGGTGTTTTAAGATATAAAATATACAGCAAAAAATAATATAAAGCCACTATGTTCAACTACAACCTTAAAAAAGTGTTTTTAAGGTTATAATTGAATAAGTCAGGAAAATGCAATTTTGCTCAATCTTATTTTGTTAGGTTCGCTAATGCTTTTTGAGACATGCTGTAGCTTTCTAAGCTGGATAATATAAAAGAAACAAGATTAAAAATGTATTCGCTGCACGTGGGCCATAATGCGATTTATCGGTGCACGGGCATGTCGTGACTGCATTGTACAGGTAGGTGCTTTGGGCAAATATATCATAGCTGGAGCTCAGTATTCTTTAACGTTATAAAAGCTAGAATTCGCAATTTATCCAGTTAATCGTGTTTTGGAGCTTTTTTGCTTTATATTCGTAAGATGGCAGTTGCTGTTGACAGAGGAGTACCATAGATACACGCATTTTTTAGGTTGTAGCAATTAACCAATGTTGGTCAGAATTGGATGAGTCTGCTCGACGATCTGACGACTCTGACGATCTTAATCCTTGAGAATAACATGGAGGAGAAATGGGATTGGATTTTTCTATAAATTCTACTAATGTTATAAATGTGACAGTTTGTATTTTGGATGTTTGTTACTTAAGCTTGTTATAAAACTGCTTAAAGAATTTGGATTAAATTCATCATATCTATAAAAGCACCATATCTATAAAAAAATTAAGGTAAGTAAGGTACAAAGGAAATTTCGTAGGTAGTTTAACTACACATTTTTCCAGTTATATCACTTAGGTACCCATTTCATTGCACATGCATTTTATTTTCAACGTAAACTTCGATTAAAATAAAAATTTAAGAAACATATATTATAATAAAAGTCTCCTAGCGTCTACTATTAATCTATAGCTTTATTGATGAGAACGTCAAATGTTTATCATATCGTTATGAATTATTATAACACATTCCAAAAAAGTAATATTTTGTATATAAAATTAAATCCTTGGTAATGTCTAAATGCTACGTATCCAATCTCAAATAGCGTGTCATACCTATTGCTACTCGAATAATTAACATGTTATGTATTTTCCATTTATTTTCCTGTCACAATGCCTATGGGATACGACGATTCAAATTTGAAAGCAATTCTAATATTATTCGTGACACTCCTACACACTGAAGATAACAAAGCCATAAATGAAAAGGGATAATTTGTGGAATTTCAAGCATTATTTTTGACCCATTAACTTTCCGTTAATCATCTGAAGTACCCGTTGTACGGAAAAGCAAGAAAACGATCGACGATTAGTATAAAAAGTTAAGCTAATTGTAATTTTCCCATTATCTTATTTATCATTACACTATCAGTAATAAGTATTAGGTTTAATTCATAATTTAGTAAGTAAATATATGTAATAAAAATACTCTGTAAATCCTAAAATTATCCAGTACCGGCCGATACCCGATGAATCAATAAAGTAAATAGAGGTGGGAAACTCATTACAATTACGTGCAGGCAGCGGTGCGGTTTCGTCCAGAAACTCGATGCATCTTCGGGTGTGAGTGAGGCGCTTACCACCCCGTACTTTCGGCAGCCCCCAGCGGGTGGGGGAGTGGACGCACGCTCCTCGGCCCTGCACCGCCGGTCTTTATGTTGGCTTGCACGCGTGCAGCTAGCTTCTTTGATGTCCCTTTGTTGCGGAATCCAATTTCGGAATGTAAACCTGCCCCTATTGATTTTATACTTGGATATCTATCATAAAGTGATACAATAGTTTATTGTAAAACGATATGGGTAGGTATTAGTATCTTTGGCAACAGTATCTTTAGTACAAATAAAAATTGTTTGCTTTTAACTATTTTTTGCTAACATTACGGACAACCTAATTTAACACTAGGTTGTTGGTTCAGATAAAAGAATCAAATTTTTAAGTAATAAAAGATTTTTGTATAAGTTATTTAAGTACGTAACTGCTTGAATATTTCTTTGTCGTTTTGCCTTTCTATTCTGAAACCCGTTTTCGTTCTTTTATGCACCCAGCTCGCGTCCTAATCATGCAAATTTCTTGAGACGGGCGGGGTGGCGCCATCTATAACTGTAACTGAAACTTGTAACATCACCCCCGAAGGTCGTTCAAAAGTTCACTCAAGAAATGAATCCGCTGCAGTGAAACACTTTCATTTGATAGAAGTTCCTTTTCGCTTGTTATTCTAAGGAGTATTTTGTTTGTTTTTCTGGAATACGTATATATGTATGTATGCAGTTTTATTTATTTTTCATTAAATGTACATGTTGCGAGTGATTTTAATATGATAAAATAAAGATAAACTTTAGCGTAATTGTTTATTGGTTCATTCCACGAGTTAAACAAAGGAAACAACTAACGTAGTTTATTGAGCAGGTATCAGATATTTAAACGTGTCCAATAGGTAGTTACATTAATGCGGTTAAGCACTAAAGTTTTAACGGCCGTTGCACTTGGGTTGTTTCACGTAAAAATGTAGTTTTCCGTTCAATTCGTTGGTATCAAAGTATTGTTTTATTTCAAGAGCTTAAATATTGATAAAGAAAATTGTCGACTCTACACATTTTTATTACTCCTACGACAATTGTCATTACCACTTTTGTACCACTGATGGCCATGGGTCTTCTCTTCAAGACGAAAAGGATCTATGCCGCAGTTCGCCACGCTGGCCAAATGCTGCTTGTTACGGCTTCACATGCCTTTCGAAAATGTTATAGAAGAATCTCGAAACTCAGTTTTGACAGAAGGATAAGTCATAATTTAATTTATGATAATTATAATTTAATTTATAAAAGCAAATAAAAAAGACAGACTACTGTTACTACATTTATTGAAGCCTTTTATGTACGCACATGAGAGACCGTAAACTATTATGTGCCGAGATTTGGGTCAACTTGGTGAGCATTTATTTAACACAGCAACTATAATTACTGTGGGAGTAAGAGGTTTCTTAATCACTTTACTAAAAAATGTTTGTCAAGTAAAATATTATTATTCTTAGAAATAAATCAAATGTTATTACCTTATATTACCATACCTATAGTGGATATTATGTAGACAACTATATTATGACCCTAAGCAATAATATAATAAGCAATGCTACATAAAAACTATCTATTTACACAATATAATATATAAATATTAACATAAAACATTTAAACGCAAGAACTTAACCTGGCCAGACCGTTTTTAAGAACTGCTAAGTTTCTTCCGCAAACGTTTTTTCTCCTAGAAATCCATTTTGAATGATTTGATTACTTATTTATTTATTTATTAATATCTACAATATGTTAACACCTAACAAATGAATACTTAATAAGATTAATAATCTTATTAATAATAAGATTAGAAATGTTAACAGTATATTTATGTAGTAAACAGTGATAATGTACATACAGGTACACAACTAAGTCGAGAAATTCAGTATACCTGTAGTTTCAGTATACCTTAGAATTTCGTTTTCTCGATAACAATTTTGAAACAAAACAATTTAATTATCTTTCTAGGTGGGTGTGAAAGGGCGCAGGGTGGTGCACTATCGATCTCCGTTGAATTAGTGCGCGGATCGGCGTCCTCCTTGCGGAGCGTCGTGGGGCCAAACAGACCAAAACAAGCTGCCCCCCCACTCGCTCGCTGTCGCTCAAGCATTCATTTGCGGCTTCGATACTGAACAATATTTTGTGAATGTACTTTAGAAATTTTTAAACGTATATTGCGTGTAGTTAATTAAAGTCATTTAAGCTGCTCTCATGAAGGAGTAATGGCTATGTAACACAGATTTAAAATTTTTTTTTTACGTGAGGAAAGTAGCAAGCCTTTTAATCGTGCACTCAGGCTACCAGGCTATGTGGTAAGCCATTTAGCTTACCACAATGCCTGGTTATAAATATAAATGGGCTTAGCTCATTTGAGCTAGAAGCCGGTGATACACTATTGATTTCCATTGAATTAGTGCGCGAATCGGCGTCCTCCTTACGGGGCGTCAGCCGTAGGGCCAAACAGACCAAAACAAGCTGCCCCCCAATCCCCACATAAGCTCGTTGTCGCTCAAGCGTTCATTACGGTCTCAAATGTTTAAAAATACTTTGCGGACATAGTTAAAAACTTCATTATTGCGTATTAAACAAATATTACTCATGCTATTCTGATTAATAAGAAGTGTTAATCACTTTCAAGATATCAATCTTTTTTATATGAGGTCGCAAAATGTGCGTTTAGTTCACATATTTTACTCTAAAAAAGATATCAGCGGGTGATATACTAACGGTTTCCATTGACTTAGTGTGCGGATCGGCAACCTCCTTCCAGAGCGTCGGCCGTGGGCCAAATAAACCACAACATGTTATCCCCCTATCCGTTTGCTATCGTTCAGGCGTTAATTTGCGGTTTCATATGATATTTGGTAAAAAGTTAATAATGTTAGCAATATGACCACCCGTGTGGTTTGGTGGTTACCATGCTGGTCCTACATTTGAAGAATTCCAATTCCTGATTTCGATTCCCGGCGGGGCAGAAGTTTAAATGATGAATGTAGATTTCTCTTCCTGATCTGAGTGTAAGTGTGATTGTTTCTGTGTGTGTTCATGGTACCCACGACACAGGAATTCTTATTGTGGAACGATGAGTGTAAAGCGTTGTAAATGACTAGGTTCCGCTCGCGGCTTCGTCCGCGTAGTATATCACAGTCTTTATTGCGTGTTTCATGGGAAAAAACCTTTTTGCTTCGGCTAGCTTACAAAAACTTGTGCCTTTTCATATTCTGTTAACATTTCTAAATAAGCGAAAAATATTCTTAGTTTAATTAAATTAATAACCTTTATCAGAAATAGATAATTTTCTTATTTACTTTATTGAGCCAAATAATAAAAGGCGGGCTTAATGTTAAATAGCATTATCCAGCCAACCTTAATTGTACCTTATAATAAAGGAGTTCGTTAACGTTGAAATATTGGACTTTTCCAATCAATACTAACGTTAAATGTGATGCACCTAAGTCTTAACGAAGTAAGTGGGAGGTGTACTATCGATCTCCGTTGAATTAGCGCGCGGTTCCAGCATCGTCCTTGTACTCGTAGCGTCGTGCCCCAAACAGACCAAAACAAGCGCTCTACCCCCACCGACCGTCGCTCAGCCTTCATTTACCGTACCACACGCTCAAGGACGTTTTTGAATTCCGTACCGCTCAAATGTCTGCTCCAAAAAGGTCTGCATCATTACGATGTTGTTTACGACATTTTTAAGCTATAACGAAACCTTTATTTACTCGTACTACATTTTACAGTTGTACAGTTGTACATTCTATATTTACTTTGAGTATGGCGTGATAGGACAAAAGGAAATAGCTTATTCCTGTGCAGAATTATTTATTTGGATACTTAAGTTAATAGAAAAGTACAGTAAAGTTAACATTAATACCTACCTAAATAACGGTGGCAAATAAAACACGTCAAAATCGATTCATTACTTTATAGTTTATTTTGGTAATCGTAAGTAAATGATTAAAAATAAAATAGATATTCAATTATATTATCTATCGAGTAGCATGACGTAAAATTATATTTTTAACGCACGTTTTTCTTACACAAAATTACATTGCATAAAGGATGCGGTATGGAGGTCAGTGCATCCAATGTGTTGCTTGCATTGAGTTGTGGAATGTAATGTAATTTTGTAATGTTCTGTAATGTTAATAGAACCGAGTATTGAATTAGTGAAGGCTGTCGTAGCGCATCAGTGCGGCACAAAGGTTGCGTGGGCACACGGGGTGGAGTGGGCGCCGTCAACTCCCTCCACAAATGACGAGCTCCAGAAGTTAACGACGCACCGGTTCTTCTTATAAATACACGGAATTATTTTTGAGCAATGTTTGCATTACGACGTCATCAATTTTAAGTTTTCTTTCAAATAGTCGGACATTTGAATTTTATTCTATTGTAAATTATTAAAGATTGACGATGAAGTTCTGTAGTTCAATTATACAGACATTACGAGATTTCTAAATAGATAATGAATAGTTGTCTAGTATAAATAACAATAATACATGTAACAACTATATACTGATTGAATATTTATGTGATTCGTGAGATTTGTTTTTTAAAATACGTAAAGAAACATTGTGAAGTGATATCGTAGTTGGAAAATAAATTATTAATTTGGCTGGAAATTTATAATTATTAATAATTAATAATTATTATAATTGATAGTTTTAGATAAATTAATAATTCCTTATTCAAAATGAGGGCATAGCCCAATCTAATACTAAATGACGCATTGCTTGTCGAAAAAAGGGAAACCATTGAATTTTATTTTAAACACAGACACATTGTTACATTGTACTTTAATTATTCGTATCATACAAGTGTATCACATGAAATGCGCTGGCTGCAAAGCGTCCAAGTATTGAATTAGTAAAGTCTGTCAAAGCGCATCAGCAAGGCACAAAGGTCGTTGCGTGGGCACAGGGGTGGAGTGGGCGCACCCCCGTTTCAGCACCGAAGAGCTTCAGAAATTCGCTATGACGCACCGGGCTTCGTCTACAGTTTCATATATACAATGGATACCTATTCGATATTAGAATTGTAAATATGTGTCTACTGGTAAGACATAAATTAAGTTTGGATGTTTACTGATAAATTATTGGTATATGTACCTAATTTTTAATAATAAAACATTCGCATCAAATTGCTCCAGTAAAATTTTGAGTGCATTCTTAGGATGAAACAGTAATAGTAACTAGTAATTTGCTGGATCAGTAATAATCGCAGATGTACAAATGCAGTGTAGCCTGCACGTTGAACTTTCTCATCTTAATCAGTTTTCATCTTAAAATTCATCTCAAAAATGGCAAAAGTTATTATACCCGTTTTGCCTATAATAATAGAAATTACTTTTTTTTGCTGATAAGTTTATTAATTAATAAATTTCCATAATTATTTTGTGCAATAAATTTAAATTTTCTCGACTTATTTTACTGTGAATATTATGAATTACCTATATATATATAATAACAACGCTCAAAGTCTGTGCCTGTGACCGCACCTGCTTTTCAAGCTTTTTAGAAACCTTATAGAAAATTCATAAGCAGGTTTCCTTACTTTTTTTGGACTTTAATTTTTTTAGTCACTTTATTAAGGGTTTTTACGATTTTATGGAAATATTATGTAACACGTTTAACACTTTATACGCTGATGAGTGATATATATTCCCATTAATAAAACCTTCCATATCTAGCCTCTTCCTGTTATTGTGTTCATTGTTCACCCACACGGCCATTCTCGTTATTAGAAGAAAGATAAAAATGTCTAACGAACTTATAATTACATAGAACACGCATGCACTTGTCAATTTCATTTTTCATTTAAATGTAGATGAATGAAGTCGACATAGAATTTATCAACAGTACTAACATTATTATTTATTACCTCCTATAGACTGTAAAAGGAATATATAAAACATGCAATGTTGTTACTATCCTTATTCAAATCGAATACACATACAAGAGTAATCCAATTAAGAAGATTTGTATTCAATATTACCAATGTACATTAGTTGTACGTTATCTAATGAAAACTGTAAATAAGTGCATAAATAATGCAAAGGGCGGTTATTTTCAAAGCGGATTGCGTGAGAACGAAAGGGTGACGCATACAGGGAGTCTAGACGTCTACTAGTAAGTGCCTGTGGCTACGCTTGGCAAGACATTTGTTATTAGAAGCTTGATGTGCCTCCGTAAATTTTACAGGTGGCGAATCCGTCAGTACCGCTTACACGTTATAATTCTAGATTCCACTCATATAGGTATATTATTTAAGCTCATAAATATGTTTAGTCATTGAATAACCTTACTTTTTTATCTTACGCGAAATGTCAACAACGATCTAATAAAGCATTATTATTTAAAATTAAATGCGATAAAATTTATGATCGCTAAAGTTTCTAAAACCAAAGGTCATCCTCATTTATACTGAGCGATCATTCAGACGATGGTTCCACTTTATATGTGTAGAGATTATGAATGCTCGCTTCGCGCCGCCTCATTGCCCCGGCAGCTGTTACTTGTTAACCATATTAGCATAAAGCTTTAATTAATTGCTCGTCACTACCTACATAATTGTTTGTCAGTTTTATTCGCTCTACTGACGAAGTTATCAACTCGGATAAGAACTACAAGTTGTTCGCCTATTACAAGACTGACGTCAATTGTTTTATTCAGAGCACATTAAAAAATGGGTAACGGTTCGAGTACGTACTGTTACGGTTGAATTTCTTTAACAATTACCAAACTTTGTAACGAAATAAAATTCAGTACAATGTTTGTTTATAAACTTAAAAAATTATCAAACTACACTATCTGAAAGAATACAATTAATTTTTACATTTAGTAAATTAAACCAACAAAAGAATCACGAAGTCTAAGAGCGTCAGCTGTGCATAAAAATGTCGGCATCATAAATGCGACAGGCAAAAAGGTTTATCGAACGAAATAGTGCAGCGACCCCGAACGCTTTAATTTAGCACCTATTCCGTATTGGTATACGTAACGTCGTCTGCTTAGTATTGTTCAGTTGACAGGGCAATGACGTTGGTTCGGCGCAGCGGTACGTGTCGTCTACCCACCGTACCCCCCCAAGCTCCCTCTAGCCGACGGTCGACGCTCTCTAAAACGAAAAAGGAAGCCAAAGGATAATCTATCACGCCCGAGGCTCAGCTTGATAAAAATGAACGATTAGAACATGCAGCCGTTGAATTTGGGACCGCATTCGAAATTTATAATCGATCCATGCGCTTATGTTTACCTTTTAACGTCGCATCTTCTTTCTTGTTGGCAACAGTTTAAACAGAGCGTGTCAAATGTTGATAAATTTTGTTGTTTTGAAACTATGAAAGTTTTTCAAAGACTAGTTTAGCTTTACGGTAGACTGAGTTTATGTAGATAAGGCAAGCGAACTTTCTTGGAAGCTCTAATTACCCTACTACTAAATAAGAGGCTTCCCTCACAATGTCTGTGAGAATGTCAGTTTCTCTTTACTGTATTTTAAGTTTTTAAAGTATTCGCTTAATGATGGAATATTTACATAGATAAATTTAATATGAAAAGTTTTTTTTTAGTTTGGTTTATAGAACCACCAAGAGATAGTTTAGTTACTTTCGTTTAGAAGTGGAAGTGAAAATGTTTACAGCATAAAAAACATCTTTCCGTAGGAAGCTTGATTCTATGCAATTTTTCGTGAGTCTTAAGACAACGAGCTGGGATTCACACAGACAGAGGTGTGTCTGTCTATTAGGTCACAGCCTAAGGTGCATTACTCTTTACCTTTTGGAAGGGGATGCTAAGTTCAGACGGGTGCATAGAATTCGGCGGCGACGAGTGGAGTTCAATGGCCGGGCGTAGACCTACGCGCTACGCAGCTACGCCGTAGACCATTTAATTTTATTACCTCAGTAACTGAAAAAAAGCTGACGTCCAGAATAGAAAAAGAGAAAAAATGTTGGAACGAAAACGAATTAAGGATTGGTTTTCTGGTTAGTGTAATTTTATTCGATATACATATGTAGATCTCTTTGTCTCTGTTGTGTTTTGAACATAATGGCGCTGACTGCGTGTATTAGACTGTGAAACATGTGGATTTGTTGGGTCGTTGTTTGTTGTCTAATGATTACTAGGCTGAACTGCTTATTGGTTTATCACTATACCATTCAGCCACGCAAGAGTCTTGGTACTAATTCCGAGTACGACCAGGAAAAAATTATGATTTGAGAGTTCTGTCCCAGATCTAGATGTATTTTTATATCTGAGTGTCCATGTAACCCACAGTGTTTATTGTGATGGGGCTCGTGGTTTACCTTATTAAAATAATTATAATTAATTATTAAAATAAATAGTAATATTTTATTACGTTGCTAATTAATATCTTTCGCAAAATCATATCAGGCATAAGTTTTTTTTTTCATAAATACAATGGATGCGTCACTATATTGCACGAGTACCATTGTGATCATTCAATAAGATACCCAATCCGACCAATTTATTTAAGTGTAAGATAGTTACGTGAGTACGTATTTTCCTACGAAAATACGAAAAGTTATCAAGAATGTTTTGGCGTGTGATACTAGTATAACTTGGTAGCATGTCGGCCAAACCTGCCTAGATACTCGTATCAAGTACGAACCGAACTCTTGCCAGACGAGATAACGTTGTGGTACTCGTACCATACCACTTACCCTCTGAACATTTTAGGGTTCCGTAGTCTTTTATTTTTTTATTTTTGACTGGCCTCTTGGTCTAGCGGTTAGCGAACCTGCTAAACGAGAGGTCGTGGGTTCGATCCCCACCCAGAACAATTTATTTATTTATTTATAAATAGGTAGCACAGGCTCTGCCTAGTTTGGAATCAAATGGCCCTGTGTGGGTTGTCCAAAAATATTTATATATTTATTTATATTTTTTAACTTTTTAAAACTTTTCAACCGAGATAAAAATATATTTTTTTAACAGATTTAATAATAACCTCCGTGTTGGGGTTATGTTTGGGTCATTTATGTATATTTTTTTTTAATATAAGTAGCAAATACATGCAGGCTACCTGGTGTTCAGTGGTCACTGCAACCCTTGGAAATCCATATGCAACCTCAGGCAGTACTTTAATCCCACCTGAGATCGTAAATAAAGTTTGCTACTTGTGAGGACTAAGATGGTCTCGTATTTAATGAGCAATGGCAATCACACCCACAGTGGCAATAACACAATAAATTGCTTCACAGTAGATTAGGCGTGGCGGTGGTATTTGGAAAGTTTATGGTAATTGGTAATTTTATTTGGATAATAATCTAATAACAACTAATAATGATCCTGATGATCCTGGTCAGGATAATGAGACAAACTTATTAAATTACTACAATATCATCTGCCCTTGATAGTGTGCAAAGTCATTTGAATTGTATGTTTCAAAGTGGGTGCAATTTACGTTTAAAGGTTCCGTTAGTTACATACATACATAAATACAATCATACAGGTGAAACTAATAAAGGCGTGTTAAAAGGAACCCGAAAAATTTTATACCTAAACGCGCTTGGTGAGCTCTTTTGGCAAGTTACCTAAATTAGTTTGTTTGTAACATTAAAAATTAAATTTTTTTTAAAGTTCAGTTATTAAACATAATACGAAAGTGTTGCAATATTTAAGTATATGTCTTTATTCAATTAAAGATATGATTTGAAAAATTTCTTACCTTAAACAGGCACGCAATAAATAAATAAATAATTGATATAAACTATAAAGTAATTAAGTATCCTTAATTAATTAAATAATTATTTTTTAAACCGTATATATTAAATAATTAAGTATATCTATAATGTAATACTAATTAATGGAAACACAATTTGACAAGCAGCTTAAAAATTCAAAAGAAAATAGTTTTTCCAGTGATGCTTCATACGGGATGTTTCTTTTCCTTAGCGCACTAGTTTTTCGGGCATTTCCTTTGTTAACAGAGTCAAGTCGGAAGTTCAAAAACAGAACGAGCTTCACTTCATATTTCGTCTCGTTTCTTATGCACAGCGTTTTTAGAGCACCATTCAGTGTCCTATTTTTAACGCGACAAGCATCCGAACACAAACTGCTACATTGATGCTTAGTAGACGATTTTGATTGCAAAAGCTGTTCTGTAATAGGTTTTTTCATAATAGGATTAGTAATCAATTGAGATACTTTTGTTGAAACTTTTCAATTTATTTAAAACTATTATTTAATTTTATTGTTGTCGATGCTTACTTTTTATGTTTACATGAGATGCTTACTTTCAAGGACTTTTACAATTTTATAACTTCAAAAGATGAGCGGTGGAGTGTAGGCTATCGTTTCTTCCCAAGTATTTCTTGTTACTTATATTAAGCTACGGCTCTTACTTTTAATATTGTGTTAACCGTAAAACCCTCGAGGCGATTTGCATTGTGTGTAAGCTTGCACTTTGTGGCCGTTTTGCGAGAGTTGTTCGTTTTTGCGTGCGCGGCCGGTAATCATAGCCAAGGAGGATTTCATAACAGTTTTGTAATTTACCTACAAATATTAAATGTTTTATTTAAATATCGGAAAGTATAATGTTGTATAATAGGAAGGAATTCATACTTTTTTGAAAAATGAGCACCCGGGCCACATTATGTTAAGTTTATTAGAAAGAAATCAATTGGAAAGAATAACTCGTTTAATCACTCCTTCGTTTTTATTATTTATTTTTTGGATTTCACTATGGGTATGTAATTTGATTGCCCTTGTTATGGTCCTTTTTAGCCTTTGCTATATAAGGTTTTCCTCTATATTATTGTTATATATCTTTTCCATAAAATTTATATAAGCGTGCTCTATTATTCTTCAATTTTTAATGAGAATTGCAGTAGTACCATAATTCCTTCAATACTTAACCTTCGTCGTCCAGAGGTCCGATCCTATCTATCACGGGAATCACAAGAATGGATGACAGTTACTGGATAATCACATAAAAATAAATAACTAAGAGAAGTAAGTAGTTAGTCAATTGGTACTAAATTTGTGAAATGGAAGGAATTAAGATTGAAATGAACAGTTTTTATATTTTAACAACATAATCCAGTGAAAATAAAAAAATATAGGATTAAAATAGTTAGTTATAAATTTTACAGTTTCAATATTAAAATCATGTGTATGTATGCAAACGTACTTTAAAAATTGGCATAGCTATAGATAGCCAAACCAGAGTAAATCAAAATAAGCCACATTATTAGAAACACCTATACAGATTTGCTTGCCATAATTGAACAATAATAACGTTGTCTACAGTATGTGCGAGGCCTAAGAATCCCCTAACAATCGATATCAAAATGTAGAGCTGTGTACTCCACACTCATTTGTTTTTAGCCTTCAGTAAGCGCGTGTTCAGTAACCCGGAACTTCATATTACACATGGTTTATATAAAAAATATTACTAAAACACTGCATAGAAACACTGCTTCAGGGATGAGCGTGAGCTTGTATTGAACCTAAACTATTTAAAATTGTAAAACTCTTGGTGTAGAAATAATGAGGTAAAAGCAAGTGCCTAGTTAGCTAAGTTAATCTTATATTACAGAGGACGAAAGAAAAATGTTATCGATTAGATATTTACCACGAATTATTTAGAAGTAAATTTTATTCTATTTTAATAGCATTTTATTTGCGAAGTTTTTATTTAAAAATGTTATTGTAGACAATGAGAGTAAAAAAAAAAAAATATTTTTAATAAGAAATAATACTCAACTGACTTAATTTACCGACATAGATAATTTTTATACCACTTAACTTCGATAAAATAAAAGCAATTAGTTATTTATCTTTGCAGTGTATAAAAGTCGGCTACCGCTTCCAAAGCAATAAATTAAATTGGAAACAGACAGACTCGTTTGATGGATGTGCTAACATGAATTGGAATATAAAAACTTCGCCGTACTTCAAGCATGTAAACGCAGACAAATTCGAGATAGAAATCTATTTTTCAATTATGATTGCAATCTTACGACGGTGCGTAAATTGCATGTAATAGCTGCGTAGGTAATGCAATTTTAAATAAATGAAACGCAAGAAAATAATTTAGTTCGTACCTTCCTACTCATAAAGCTTTCTTTATTTTCGTGTTATTATTTAAGACGTTTTGATGACTTGCTTGGAATGATTAGCTTTTGATAAATATATCCATAATTTAGGTGACGTTAGGATCTACTGTCACCAAGAATTATAGTCGATTTTATAGTATAATATTACATAATACATTCTATTTATTACCTATTAGTGTCAGAAATTGGAGGAGTTTATACGTTTAGCGCGTTTATTTACAACTATTATTTGGTATGGCTCTACTTCAAGAATTCTCGTCAGATTTGTGTTATTGTCAGTTATGAAACATATTATTTCTTATCGGGTCTTATCTCTTGTTATGTCTTATTTATTTACACAAAATAATACAATGATATTATAAAATAAATTGTTCCAAGTTCCTTCAAATCTCTACTTTTTGAATAGAAACATAAATATCAGTTAGCTTACGTAACTAAACCTCGTATCTATCGCGTCTAAACACACGCGCAAAAAATGATACGTTGGCGTAATAAAGCTAAAACAGCGTACGTTAGCGCATAATCTTTAACCTCTCCCTCGGTTCCCACAGCTGACAGCGGCCGGGCAGGAATGTTGGCTCTACGGGAATCCTTTTCCAAATAATTAATGCGATAAAATAGTGCGCGGCGCGGGCGCAGACCGGCGCGTGACGAGCGCGCGCGCACGG
>DWNH01000188.1:0-17982 GCA_018249895.1 Tiana niger
TAAAACCTACACGTTACATGTCCAACATTTAGCACTCTTTTAAAATCTCGTACACTTTAACACATAACTACCTTGTACGTATGTACGCCCTTCAACACAATAAATATTAATATGCATGTGCTCCCGCGGGAGCTCACCGCAGCCCGAGCCGGCACCTACCATCTATATTCTCAGAAACGAGTGTTTAATGCTATGCATGGGGAATGTAGGATATTAATAACATTATAGCAAAATAAATTAAGTATTAAATATTAATTAATTTTCGTTTTGAACGTTAAAAATATGTTGTTTATAAAATTACTACTTTTTGCAGATTGTCGAGATCTTTTAAAAAACAAAATGAACTTACACGTAAAAACTGTACCAAGCTATGCAAAACATATAGAAAGTTGTAAAAATAAAATAAAATGTCATATAAAAAATAAAAATTGTTAACAAAAATACATAAAAGAGATCACAGAATAATGAAGTAGTCGAAATGTGGTAGGGTCAGGTAGGACACCCACTTACGATGCACCTAAACTTGCATTTTAACAGCTTCGAGGGCGTCCACTAGTCGCGCGAGATGCTTTTGGGGGGCTTCATTAGATGCCGCGAGATTTGGCTCGACCCCCTCCCCTACCCCTATAATCTCACGTGAGATTTTTCTTAATGCGTACAGTTAAGATACAATAACCTGCCCTTGATTTATAAAAAAGAAACCATTTGCTTTAATTACTTTTACTTTAGACTAATTTAAACTATTATTTAAGACTATTTAAGAACGTGGTCTAGAATCACAGTGGGAAAATCACAGTACCTACTAAAATTCATAAAACAATATGCGATCTAATTTAGTCCACGGGGACTCACGTGTGGTCGCAAGACTACTGGAATCAATGTGTCTATTTGGTTTTCAATAAATTCATCTGCTCCATCAACCTCGCTCTGATGTAGTTAGCCTGTAAGCCGTTGTCGCTTGTACCCAGAAGCACGAGGTTTGAGAACCCGCAAGGGTTGCAGTATGCAATCGCAGTAAGTTTTCTCGCAATTTTACACTGTTCGTTGCGGAAAAATTATTACGTGATATTTGCAGAGATCCCCCCTCTACCCCACGTGAGATTGGGTGAGATTCGTCTCGAGCGCCTCCCCAAACGCCTCACGTAATTACTAGATGCCCTCGTACTAATTCATTCTTAATTTAGTTTTGCTTAGAAAATGTTGTATTTAGGATGTGTTTGTTGTGTTACACAACGGGTAACACTCTGGTTGTTGTACATGTTTTGAGAATGTAATAAAACAGCAAATAAAGTTGCAATTTCATATTTTCTTTTAACCATGACACTAAATTAAACATTTTTCGAAGAGATATTAGTTTTACAGCCGAAATTAATGTTCAATCTATCCGTAAACTCTATCTATTGTAAGAGTGCTTAGCTAACCGGATATTGTAATCTGCATGTGAAAAAGACTGTTCACGCGTCAAAAGATAAAATATAGATAAAAAACCAGATTGATCCTAATCTCAATCTGTGGATTGAACAATAATTTCGGGCGTTAGACACTCATATAACAACTTTAGGATCATATACATATATCACCGTATTTGAGTCAGTAATATTTAAAAATAGCACTTTTAAATTCCTACTTAATTAGTTTCTTAACGGCTAAGCATGTTACCGTATACTCGTTTGGGGTTATAGCTTGTGCGTTTTACGATCTAAACAAACGTTCCGTTTTATTTACGAACGAACAAACTTTCTATTTTGTGCATCTTACAACCATCCGTCGTTTTGGCAGCAGAACGTGATAATTCCTGTTCTAGAAGCAAGTTACAGGTTTATCGTGTTCTACCCTCCGATGTAAGGAAAGGGACGTACGGTGTTCCTATTCTATAAAACGTACCTTACAAAATTTCAAATGTATTTCTTTTATTATCGACTATATAACTAGCTGCCCACTAACTTTCACTATACGTAATCGTAGAAAAAAATTTAAAAATGTGTAAACCTTTAAAAAAAATAATAAAAAAAGGTTAAATATGTTTCAAAACTTGTGTATCATTGGCACTTAGTATCGGGTACTTGTGGAAGTCGATTGTGTTCAAAAAATATTTCAAGGAAATAAACATTATTCAAACAACAACATTCTTTTTCCTTAATAAATATACCCTTACATTATTAGTAATTTTTTTAATTAGTATAATATATTGTACAGTAAGTAATAAGTAATAGTATGTAGTGTAAACGCTTATACTACCACAAATATATCTTCTCCCACTAAATATTAAATCGAATCTCGTCACGGTGACAATAATTTATTTTCCCCACAATTTAGACGACAGAAATAAGTATTCTGTCTCTATTCAATTGTTACTATAAGTATCATTTCATTGTTATACTCTTGTAATATTTGCATAGTATTGATCCCGCTCGAAGGACCAAGAACTTCCATCAATTCATCATGCCCGCCGCTGGGCTCGTCCAACACACTAATTCGTACAGATATCGTAAAGGTTACATCTAGTTAGGCCGTTCGAACGACACCACCTCCATACATTACCTACACTCTTCAAATCCCAATTTAACATATGACATAGTATATATGTTTATTCTAGATATATATTATACATCGAGAACGTACTAATGTTCCCAGATTGCACGGAACTATAATCAGTAATATTATTTCTGTCGCTGGCATCATTCCTAGTATGTCCCACAGTGTCCAGTCAACATTTTCTTTTTGTATCTCAATCTGTATTTAAAGTGTCACGAAACATAATTACAGACACCCACTGCAACTATTTGTAATTGCTTATTATTTTTCTTTCTCTTATTTTGCCGGTAAATAAGGTTAATTAAACGTAATATCCTATTTATACTTTCAAAGAAGTATAATTAATTATTGGTTTTGAGAATTTTTTTTGTCTGTCTGTATGATTATACAGGATGTTTTAATTTACCGTATATTTTTTGTAAAGTGACCCAGTTATTATCTTTCAATAGTAACATGTTCAGTGGCCCGCAGACGCCTCATAACATTTTAAATACAGTTTGAGATATTTTATAATCTGTAACGTTTAATACAATAGTGTCTTTTATGGAACACATGTCACAAGTAATACAATATCTAAACGTACGTACAATTATGACAACGTATCCTACAATAATACAACCCAACGACTTCTAAAAGTATTTTAATAAACAGCTACACTATTTCCGAGAAAGGTTTGAAGAAGTTAGTCTATGGATACCCAACAAGTATACGTCCCTGGGGCCGCGGGCCGCCGTGCACGCCGGGTACCGACAGGATGATCAGGTAGCCGTTATTGTGTCTGATAAAAGTTATAATAAATAATCGAAAAACTGTTTATTTCACATATGTTATAACTCTGGAAGAGCATCGACATTTTATCTTAACGCACGATAATATTTGACATTCTGACATTAAATACCTGTTACCTGTCATACCAACACTTAATATTAACACTATAATATGTTGAGAATTACTCAGGATAGTTAGTTACTTATGTTTAACTTATGAATAACACCATCTCACGGGACGTCGCCTGCCTCAACAGATTGTACCCTACATTTTCGTGGTTCAAGTCTTAAACACTAGGCCTATTTCTTATACATTAGTCATTTTGAGTAGGAGTAAGGCGTTAGTTTACGAGCAAGGCTTTTAGTACCGTTTATTTAGTTTTAGTCCCCATCTGTTGACATACATGGGTTTTTGATTGTATCATTAAACTTATTTTCTTATTTCTACATTGTTTCTCAATGATGGTTAACCTCAATGGTACTTCTCACCCAATTTCGACCGACGTTTGAGGCAATGACGTTTCACTTACAAAAGTTACCTTAAAGTAGTTGTGATGTTGTTTGACTATTAGTTACAACAATTTAAATGTTATCATATTTTTATCATCTCTCGACTGTTACACGTTTAAAACTAATATTATGCACACTGGTAATACAAAAGACTGTTTCCAAAATCAAACTTAATAAGATTTCTTAAATAAGGAATTACTTAAACAAGTAATTACTTGACGGGTGATTATTTGGCAAATATTACATCATCCATTTAGGTTTTTATAGAAATTTAGAGAACAGGGAATACGGACTGTTCTAAAATAAAAAAGTGTTTTGTTACGAATGTATTCGTTTTACAACATTTTGTTTTTTGGGCGATTAGTTGTACTTACAAATCGATTTTAACTTGACTAACAATTTATAAAAATAGTACAGAAACTTGGAACAATAAGAATAAGAAAGTCATATCATAAATAACTTCATACCACTATTACTTTATCAATATCCACATACCAAAACCATACTATTATGCGTGGATCTGGTTTAAATATGTGCATATAAACAATACGCGTTGTTAAAAAATTATATAAGAGCCACTACACCTAAGTAATAACTTCACAAGAGACAGACTCGCTTTATATAATTTAATACGTGTAAATATATAAAAACTCCCCCCCCCCTCGCCCGAAGTGTAAATAAATAAAACCCTACAAAATTAAGTATAATAACAGCTACACTGCCGGAATGTGTGACGTTTTGTGCTCTCATTAATTCTCGTATATGTTATCTATACATACAAAATGCTACAAGACCTCCCGCACTACGGGAACACTGCTGTTTATCTTCCACTGTGACTTAAATTATATGGATTGTCTTTTCACTAATAAATGCTGGTATTACTACGTGTATTGGGTACGTGTGACCTAAGCCCGCACTTTAGCCACTTATATCTGTTATTTAAATAGTCTTTTTTACACCGTACGAAAATATATGAATATATAAGTTACTCCATTATCGGGCAGCGTTTAACACCCTCGCTGTCCGGGCGCCACCTTCGCGCCGTGCGGTAGTAGTCCACTGAAGTCACACGTATGGTAATGTACTCTTATTTTGTTAATATTATCATGGAAGGCAATTATGAACCGTTTTATAAGTTAGTATGGTTCCATCTCAGCTCTCAGTCTAGATATTTAAAACTATGTATTACTACTTGATGCGTGTGTTTGTAGTGACATGTTTTTTTTTCGATATCAGTTTATGCTTACAAGGTATGGTCCATGACGACACGTGCTTGTGCGCGTCTATGTTTATAGTTGATCTGTGAGATAGACCTACACACACTAGTTGTATGTTGTATGGTTTCTGAAACAAACGTTATGACAACATCTACTTTCATCTGACAGAAGTGTTCTCGCGTTTTATGTATTTCTTATAACTGCATGTTTCAATCACTTAGTCTCCAATGAGCAGTATAAAGGCTTGCTATTAAAATCCACTTCAGCAAGAATTCGTCTTGAAAATGTTATCAGACTTCAAACGCACTTACTAGGCTATAGGGCTATAGCACACTATAGTGAGGATTGACGTTTATTTCCCTCACAGCCACTGCCTCGCATCATCAGGCGACCTTTCTATCGCTTACTATTTGTTGTAGAGTTAAAAGAGCAATAGTTTATAGTAATATAAGTAGCAATTTGCAATAATCTAATAATGATAATGCCGATCACTTTACTTTTTTTGAGGTAAGTTTTAAATAAACCAGTAGTTATTAAATTACCCTATACATTTTCAGGCTATCGTTTAAGACACTGGCCAAGTTCGGGTTGGTCAGGTTCTACATATGCACTTATAATATACACGGGCGACTTGACACAATAGTCACAACATGGGACGTAATTACTGAACGACCCTTTTAGTCTAGTCTGGTAAAAAGAATTAGTCAAAATTTAACTCCTGTGTAACTACCTGTATTTAGTTTTATTATAGATGAAAGATAAAACTGTTATATTGTGTAAGATGCAGGTACGTAAAAGCATAAATCATAGACAAACTTATCGATCATTCCGCCCGATAGATGGCATACGATGATAAATCGATTCTTTTCAAATAGCATGACAACAATTATCATAACTAAGTACATAAATCACTATTTTATAATCGCTTACGTTATATCATTTGTAAAATGTTGTTATTCATGTTTCATGTCCTACATTGTGATATATCAATTTATAAACTTCAATATCCCCGCTAAAATCAACATGAATATTTGATGACTGTCATTCTAGTGTCATTTGAGAAGCCACCCTGAAAAATATTAAACCTATTACCTTGATGTCAATAATTGAATGAAAAGGCTACAAGTAAACGGTGATAAGTTATTAAATATACAAGAACTAAATATATCAGAACTAGTTGGTGTTTCCCTGCCACGAGTCGCCAGACGACAGTTACTGTTCGTCCGTCGATATCCCTCAAAGTTTGTGTGTCAGTGAGCATAGCAATAGCTACAGTACTCATATAATATAAGCGATAATTGTTATGCTAAATATTTGATATATTTTGTCCGATGTATTTTATTAAGTTAATTAGGATATCCACTTCGGTGAATCATTTCTAATTCCACTTTTGACATGTCACATATGTGAGCGGATACCGTGCGTTACTTGACGCGAATTAGCAGCTTCTTCCAGCTGATGCGAACCCGACGAGAGCGCGGCTCTTGAGAGGCGGCTGGCGCGGGGCCCTCGGGGACGCCGCTCGGGGGGCCCGGCGGGGGCGCGGCCGGAGGCTCGGTGGGGGCCACCAGAGCTCCGGGAAGCGCTCTGGAAACAATAGAGAATTAATTCTTTTTACACATATGTATATACTGAAGCTACATTGGCTCATGGTCTGCTGAATACAACTGATTGAAACAGAATAACCATTATTCATTTTTACGATTACATTGTATGTCAAATATCACTAGAAATGATTGACTTACTCTTATGATTCTTCTACGACTGATGTAATGGGATGAATTGAAAGGTTAGTTAGATAATTTGATTGCAGTATTACATGTTTACATGGTATGTAGTTCATCCTGTTTGTTGCAATTTGGTAACTATTGTAATTTCCATCTTAGCGGCACTCACAGTCAGTGCTCGTCGGGCGCGGCGGGGGCGGCAGGCGCGGCGGGCGCGGGGTCGGCGGGGGCGTGGCGCGTGTCATCGGAAGGGTGCGTGAGGTAGCGCGCGCCGACGCGCGCCTCGAGCGCGCGCAGGTCACGCCACGCCTCCGCGGTCTGCAGCCACGCGTGCGCCGCGCACTTGTCCACCGACAGCCGCTTGCGCTGCTTTACTTGCAGCAGGTTGTTGATCAGGTCGATTGCTACCATACACACACAAATACACCACGTTTTATAGCTTTTTTTTTTAAATGTACCTACCAGATTTTAAAATGTTGTAGCGGCAACACATGTAATTTGAGCCGCCTTGCGCTAACCCCTCGCAAGTCAGTCGTCTCCAGTGCGCCACAAGCATATGTATTGTCAATAATAAACCAGTACTGAATTAATTACGGTCTATAATTTATCTGCCGGTCCAGTAAGGATGCAGGAAGTCCCAACAAGTCACCTAACCTAAACTAGTTACTATCAGCTGGGACCAAACCTGCACAAGGTCTATGTACAACAATGTATGTACAGCTATGTAATACAGCAATACTATCTAAACATGATAAATTTTACATGTTTACAAGTACTCCAATTCTACCATGAGTAAGTGGTACCAGGTAGCTTGCACGCTCGTTTGCTACTTTTATTCATTTAAAAAATCGAACAACATCGCCTCGTCTGCGGTGTGCTCCGACAACCACAACCTTTTTCCTACACACAATGAATTGTCTCACAGCATCATTAGGTGCCGTGCCGGTGATGGAACCTAGCTCCTGTAGCAGTACAATAGCTAGGTCGGGGCGCGGCGGGCTCACCTTCGGCGGAG
Organism: Tiana niger; assembly: GCA_018249895.1. NCBI lineage: Eukaryota > Metazoa > Arthropoda > Insecta > Lepidoptera > Hesperiidae > Tiana > Tiana niger. The sequence continues at coordinate 7,772 of DWNH01000188.1, forward strand.
ATGTCTCTCCAGGGCTGCGGCGGGTACATGAAGGCGGCGTTCTGGATCTGCTCGGCGATGTCCTCGTCCTCGTTGAAGGGGAACGTGCCCGACAGCGACACGTACACGATCACGCCCACCGACCACATGTCCAGCGACCGGTTGTAGCCCTTGTTGCGCAGCACCTCGGGCGCTGCGCGCGGTCACAACTACTCTTAGTATGCTACACATTCACACGCGGCACTCGTCTACAGCGCCAAAGGATTTTTGAAACTTAGCAATGATCCGAGATGTAAATATTTAGCACCTATAATAATACTAATAATATCACTTTTTTTAATTGCATTCTGATACCAAAAAATATATTTATAAACCTGATAATTATATTGAGCCAAAAAACACTTTAGTCCTTATGATGATTAGTAATGTACATAAGGCAGCGGCACTTTTCCATACAGACTCGTGTGTTGTTGACAGTATGTTGACATCTGCAGGCACTGATCAGGTGGCCGGCGTGCTTGTTTGCTACTTGTTCTCTTACCGCTTGAGCTTAGCTCATTCTATTAAATGTATCAACAACAACATATACAATACACCAACCAAGGTAGGCGGGGGTTCCGACGACGGACCGCCGAAATGACTTCTCGCCGATAATACGCGCGAACCCGAAGTCGCACAGCTTCACTTGCGGGAACTGCTCGTCTGAGGACAGCAGCACGTTCTCGGGCTTGAGGTCACAATGGACTATGTTCTTCTCGTGCAGGTGCTTCAGCGCCACCAGAATCTGGAAAGTGATGGATGATTTGTGGTTTGTACACTTAACGCGATTAGGGAGAAACTACAGTCACACTCATTTCTGTTTGATCTCAGGACTGTAGCTTTCACATTAATCGTATAGAGTAATGGAACTGTAAAACAAGTTTTAATAACGGGCAATCGGATATCAAATTCCAAACGTTCGTTCGAGAAATATCTACTCTTACTTAGACAACCAATCTTATTGTCAAGAAAAGAACAGAATGAACAGATACATGCAGTATTTGTACACGTTGTCGTTCAGATTATACACATTGTGCTTCAAACACATCCGTACTTCGAAAGTTTATCCAGTTAAGGGACCGCGCCACAGACCTGCGCCACCAGGAACTTGGTGATCCTCTCGGTGAGCCGGCCGCGCTCGTGCGACAGGATCATCTCCAGCATGTCGCCCCGCAGCTTCTCCATCACCACGAAGATGCGCTCCGGCGTCTCGAACATGCGCTCCAGGTTCACCACGCCGGGGTGCGACAGGTTCTGGAGTATGGCCACCTCGTTCTTCAGCTGGGCCTCCTGCTTCGTGGGGAAGCGGAGCTTGTCTATTACCTGTAAGAACGAATGTACGTTGTTTATCTCAAATATATCGTCATATAACGACGTAAGTGGTCTACTACCATTTAATCATGAAGATGTGCCCTCTAGAATCTTGATATTTATTTATTTAAATCTTAGTAGGCCGTGGTTCTTGGTATCTATATTTTTAAGTCAGGAAGCGTCGAGATTACCTTTCACGGGGCCGATGGAAGTTATACCGGGCTCCAACTTACTAAAACCCTGAGGGTGTTCCACCACGCCACTGTGGGCGGAGCCGCGGTAACGCTTGCGCACATTTCTGCGACTCCGTTAATACTGGCCGGCCAGGAACATAGTTTAGTAAATATGAAAGATATAGTCGGAAAGTGGGTAAGCCTATGTAATTACTTTTTAGCGTGTTTGATAATAATAGTTGAATACAATCAGCTTGTCGTATTGATTACGTATACCATATAATTATTTCGCAAAAGTAGAGAGGAGGTGAGGGGGTGTGTAGGTGAGGTCGGGTAGGTTCACCTTGATGGCGACGGGGCGCAGCGTGCGCCGGTGCAGGCCGCCGTACACGATGCCGAACTGGCCCGAGCCCAGCACCTCGTCGGGGTGGATCTGGTACAGCTGAGCCATGCCCGCGCCCCCCGCGCCGCCCGCACCCCCAGCGCCTCCCGCGCCGTCCTCCTCGCCATCTGCACAGTGCATGGTGTTAAATGTCTAAAATACTTAGATCAGGTATTTTGGGTATTTGGGCATATTTGGGCTTTGCTACTTCTAAAGACTAGGACTATACATTTGCATTTTGTAAAGCTTATTGATTTAAGTGAAAACTTAACAGCTTTTCACAGACCTGAAACCATACTTCACACTGTTCTCAAGACCTGCAATAACTCTACTGAACTGCTACATGAACATACATATTGAAAGAGATATTTTTGTCCAGTGTCTTCTGGAAGGTACAGGTGCGGGTGCAGGCATGCGTACAGGTGTAGGTGTAGGTGCGCGTACCGTGGGCGGGCGGGTGGTCGGCGGCGGCGCGCGTGACGGGCAGCAGCGCGTGGCGCACGGCGGTCTCCCAGGAGCGCGCCAGGTAGGCGCCCACGCCGGACTGCGGCGCGCCCGCGCACGCGCCGCCCTCCGCGCCCACCAGGTAGTCCACGTTGGCCGTGCGCAGCGAGAAGCAGTGCATCACGTCTGTTGGTTATGACTACATTCAATATTTAAGTAAATTAATGTATTACTTAACCGGTATTGTTGGTATTGGACTGGAGCGCTCAAATGCCTGAGAAGTCATAAAATAAATTAGGTCAGCGAACCTGACTGCTAAACCGGAGGTCGTGGATGTAAAATTATCGGACAATCTTAAGATGAGGCTGATCCTGTGAAGTTTTTTCTTTACGATCGGCTTAACGGATTATGTTTTGTTTTTAACTAACGGCCAGCAAAGCGGGCCGAGTTTGCTAGTTACATAATGTAGAGATAGTTCTGAGGCCCGGGGTAAAAATTGACTCTTTCTAAAATTTTCATTGGACTTGTACATTTTGACTTCGTAATTTGTTTTCGAATAACTGTTTTATAATAAAGTGTTTCATCCATGCGGACGAAGTGGCCGGTAACGTACCAGACTGCGGCTGGCGCGCGGTGTCCACGGCCAGGATCTCGTTGAGCGGGATCTCCTTGTAGTACTTGGTGCCCTGCTCCGACGTGAACAGCGTGATGGACTTGCTGTCCAGCCGCCAGTAGTGGCGCCTTAGCTGGAAATTACAACTACGCCATAAATTGCTAATCTATATATTATTATCTACTCTATATTTTCATATGGATTAAACCACGACGCGATTTTAGATTTTGGACAAATCAAAATTCTTTAAATCTTACAGCTTTACGCAAAAAAATATATTGCAGTAATTGAACTGACGTTAAAATATTAATTTGTGGTGAGACACATAGGTATTTTAGGGATTAACTATAATACATCAGGCATAAATGTACAGAATTCAATTCAGACATGGAAAGCAGTTTGGCACAATGTGCAACATCTTACAAATGCATTCACGACAAAATTATCTCTTAAAGATAACATTTACATATATATAACACACATGCCAAATCTGGAATCGTCCACACCTATGTCGAACGAAAATGCATAACATACCTTGGTATCACATCAAAATAATGTTTTACATAGGTATACTGACCGTCTTGTCCTTATTGGTGAAGTGCACGAGCCAGCCCTCCTTGAGCCACTGGCCCTCGCGCTTCTTGGTGTGCTTCACGGACTGCACGATGCGCATCAGCGGGATGTTGGCGCTGGGGGACGACGACGAGCTGCAACCGTCACACCGTCAGCTCTCCCTGACAGGCAGGCACGCACATGTACGTGGTACCCCACCACGGGTGTGAGTACCCTCAAATAAATATCATTTTGCCGGAAATAATGTTAGGTATCGTTCATTATTTAAATTTTTAATTTTAAGTGACTATTATATGTCTTATACAGTCAACCTGAGAGCACCCATCCTCGTAGGTCACAAATTTAATATTTGACACGTACACAGACGGGTCTTTTAGCACATGATCGTTAATAGCACGTAGCAAGTAACTGCTGGCCGGACACGATTTATTTTGCTATAGAAAACCGTGAGAAATTATCATGGAATAATATTTCCATAGTGTTTCGGGAATGCCACTACGGCCAGCAGTCTTATCGTGGGTTGACTTTATTGCGGATTGGTAGGTTATGTATCTTTGCAAACCTAGCCTCTTTATGGAAGTGTTACATTGTCTTATTTAGCGGTCAATGTGGTTCGTTTCCTTAGAATAGGGGTCAGACGAGCGTAATTCAGAGCTGTGACTTGCTTCGTTTACTCTGCATTCGGTTACCTTATGACTTATAGGTATTGACAATTAAATTTGTGTGTATGTGTGTGCGTGTGCGTCACCTGCTGGGGCGGCTGGCGCAGCGCTCGGGGCGGTCCCGCTGCGGCTCCTCGGCGCGCCGCAGCTGCACCTGCACGCGGGGAACCAATTACACATTTTAAAAATATTTCATATACAATAGTAGTCACTACTTAGTCGAAATCCGACCGTATTTTAATAAAATCGTACTTGACTAATATATAAAAAATACATATCTATTACACGAACAATCATATTCCACATAATATTTTTTTCTTTTCTTGCATGGCTGTTACATACTATATGCTACTGCAAATGAAACCAACTCGTCAGGATAGTATGCGTACCTCCGTCCTTTTATTATCACTTAACCAAATATATTCAAACCATACTACAAATCACAATTATTTTTTAATTAATTTTCTACATTTTTGTACAGCAGAGAAGTAGCAAACGAGCGTGCAGAATACCTGATGTTGATTGCTGCAATCTATAGGCAACCATATATTTAATCTCAGACAGTTTGTAACCTGATCTGAGCTGATCGCCCTTGATCACCCCGACATGCATCGTCAAAGCACGTGTAGTCTACGTGGGTCGTACCTCCGCGTCGTGGTCGTCGTTAGTGGTGTCGGCGTCGTCGGACTCGTCGTCGGGCGCGGCGCGCGCGCCGTCCGACACCTCGCTGCCCGTGCTGCAGCTGTCCTGGTATTCACCTGTAGTCGCATACGCTGTCGTAAGTACGCATACTGCAACACTCATAGTTTACTGATACTATGAGTATTGCAGTATGCGGCCGGACTTTAATTAATGTTTAATTTAAAATGTAATGAATCAGCACTGATATTTTTTCTTTATAGGAGCGACAAGGAAAAAGTGGTATTTGCAATAATTTACATGCGTATTCAATTTCAGGCAATATCATAGTCCTAGATAGTAAATAGTTGCATTGCTACTCCTGAGTAGCTTCGTATTTGGTGTGGTCCGGCGGGCACACCTTACTTCCGAAACACAATAAACTGCAGAAGAGTACAAACTGTGATGATCGCGTATCTCGGCGCAGCAGTCCTTGGGCACGAGGGGCAGGCACTTGCGGTGCGCGTTGTAGTGGCAGTCGCCGCACTGCAGCCCCTGCTTGAACAGCCCGCGCAGCAGCTTCTTGCACAGCCGGCACACGGTGGGCCGCGTGTACGTGTGCACCTGGAACGTGTGCGGGATGCCCGGCGGCGCGCCGCCCGCCGCCCACGAGCCCAGCTGTTGGCGTGCACGGTACTTGTGAGCAGAACGAGTACGGTATCGGACGCTTTGGACTTTGAAAATACTACATTTTAAAATACGAGATTGGACTTTTCTAAATTATAAAAAATAAAGCCGTTTTTATGTGTAAAAAAAATAATAAAAAAGATACAATATTTGATGGTCGTTGATGCAAATCAACAAAGAGCTCCTGTCTACAGTCCTACCGAGCCTCTCTGACTCTGACTAGTATCGATGATCCACTAACCAAATTGACAGTGCATCAACATAGACCGCGTCATACTAGAAAAGAATTGATACTTACTTGAACAAAATCTAGAATGATTATGATCACACACAATTCGTGAATAAATTGGCTGTATGCACACTAGTAATAAATTATTTGTCATTTACGAAATAATAAAAACATTAGAACAGTCCACGATCTCGATCGATCGAACGATCCACTTCCCGATTTTGTAATTTGATCGATATTTAAGAGTTATAATGATTCAGCGAAAATCTGTATAATCCTGAAAATCACCGATGGCAAGACTGCATTAACACAAGGTCAATCTTGAGTGAAGTGAATTATACGATTATTAATTAAATTGATATGACTAAATAATTAAAATGCCTAAACACGAGTCATGGTCCCACACTCCCAAACTAACATTAGACGCTAAATGGGCGAAGTTGGCAACCAGCTTGTCGCCGCAAGTGCTCTAACGGCAATATAGTAGGATTACATAATGGATCAAGAAGTATAAGAAAGAAACAGAGCTGCAATAATGCTAAGACTTTCAGCGCCACAGGCGTAGTAAATATGGGTTTTAGTGCCGTGACGTGTAATAAAATAGTGATTCAAACATTAGAAGCAAAATTAATACATTTCATGACACTTTTGTTACTATCCTTCAACCGCCTTGCTTGTCTGTTTATTTTCATTAATATCTATGTATATTGTAAAAAATAAAAGAAAAACCATGTGAACATGTTTCACAAGTCAAAATGAAATGGTCTCATCTCCTATACTGGTAACAGACTTAAAGTAGAAATGCCAATGGTTTAAGGTTCAATTTGTATCCCGGCAATGTACTATAGAACTTCTTTAGAGATTTTACTAAAGCCTTAATTTTTTATTCTGTATTTCGGTACAGTAACGTTGTTACTGAATTATCAATGCAATGACTTTTTTCTTTTCACTCTGTGTGTAGAAATTAAAAGAAAATCTAAAAGAAAAAACTTAAAGGAAAAATAACTGAAACGTATGTAACGTACTTGTAAAAAAATGATTAAAAACGTCAGCATTGGATGATGGGTATCAGGGAAGTTAACAATAATAAATAAAACTCAAAGAAGATATTATACAAGTTTAATGCCTTTAAGATTACAAAGTGTATAATGAGCTCCGTAGCTACCCACCACCCGCCGCGCTTACGTCAACGTTAAAACTATACAGAATAGCAACAATTATAATTCTAACTATAACATCTAAATAAAGTTTCATCTAAAAATTGTAAAAATAACATGTATTGAATATGGGTATTTTATTATTAATAAAATGGGTATTTGAATAGGATATTTGTAATAAGTAAAATATCTTTATAATAAAATATTGTTAAATCAATATTTAAAATAATTAATAGTAGCCATGAGTACAGTATAACAATTTAACAGTAGTATATCCAATCAGGTCAAGTACGCAAATATTCTGTGTCAGTACATTGTATACCCATATGTGTACATATTTAACTTACTTTTTTATTCAATAATATAACAAAAAAAGTGAAAAATAATACATTTGTGTATAAAATTTTAAAAACAAAATAATACTAGTTAGTATTTAAGACTAAAAATACATACATTTCCTATAAAATGTTTGAGCGTATATCATAATTTCGAATGTCAGATCTAATTAAGAAATTCTTAAATACTGGAATGTAGAATGTGTCCAGGCAGGTTGCAGCAGCACATAGTATATCGGAATGTTCCTGGAGCTATCTGAATCTTTACGGTTTTTTTATAGTTTATTTATGTAAATATTAATACAACGAGCATGCAGGACGCCTGGTTGTAGGTGGTCTCTGCAGCCGTAGTCACGTTCAACCTCAGACAGCATCACAGTTCTGTTTGAGGCCGTGTATACACGCTTTGCTACTCCAGAGATCGAAGCCGGTATTATATATTTATTTGTGTATTTAATTTTTTAAATTTGTTATTAATTTTAATATTTATATTAATATTTTCTGCCTAGGTTCTATTTAAATCGTACACCCTGCTCTTATTCTCTTGTAAATAAGGTTAATCTAATCCTAAACCTCTCATTAGCGATGAGCTCTCTTTTCGTAAGTACTATGTAAATTGTTAAAATCTTGTATAAAATTGTGTGTACAATAAAGAGTTATAATAATAATAGTATAGTATACTGGAGTGGTGTGTGTCATGTGTGGTCAGTGGTTCCCGGTGACGAGGTCGGCCAGGCGCCTTACCAGCGAGTCGTCGTGCGAGGCGTGGCTGTGCGCCGACGCCGTGGAGCGCGACGGCGCGCGCGGAGCGCCCGACGCGCGCCGCCCGCCCGCGGCCCCCGCGCCGCCGCCCGCCCCGCCGCTCGCCGCCGGAGACTCGCAGTTGGGCGGCACGTTCACTGCGCACCGCTTGTGGTAGCTCAGACCGCAACCTGGTTATGATTGGTAGGTAGTTAGGCTTCTTTATAATTCGATGACTTCTACGGAAATAATCGTATCTTACAATTTTCTAGTTTTCATGTGTTCATGTTATGGGTACTATTAACTGTGTTCATTTGAAAGTCAAGAAATAATAAAAAATAAATTAACAAATAATAATGACTAAAAATTTTAGACTTAAATCTCATTTCAATTAAATTCAAGAATTCATACGATACGATATTCATACGATTATATTTGTATTAACCATTGATTTAATTACTAATGGTGTTGAGCTTAAATTGCATAGTACTAGGGAGAGTAAACTCTCTTTCTAATAGTGACGCGGAGCTTAAAAAGTAACAATCACGCGCGCACGCACACAAACACACATTCGAGGAGCAGTGGATGTCCAAAGGCTGATGAATGTGCGGACTATCAAATGGTAAGCAATGAGTAAAGCTACGGGTCACCTTCACACTTGAGCCCCTGGCGCACCAGGCCGAAGAGCATCTCCCCGCAGAAGTCGCAGAAGGTGGGCGCCTTGTAGGAGTGCACGGCCAGCGCGTGCGGCCGCGGCGCCGGGGCCGCCTCCGCGCCGCCCTCGCATAGCAGCGCTGTACACGAACACACTTATTTATATAACAATAGGGAAAGACAAAACACTTCAATACGTTTTTTTTCTTCTGTTGGTCAATCGATTTTCTTTTTTCAGTCATTCAGTTTCTCGTAATAAGTATGCTAACTTTGGCCATTTAAAAGAATTGGTCGAAATGTAATAGGCTTTAACATTTGAAGGTCCAACGTTCGACTTTCCGCGGCGGTAACTCTTTTAATAAAAGCAAATTTAATAGTATATTGGAATGTTTCTGGAAATATCTGAACCTGCATGGTTTTTTATGGTAAATGGTCACCGTCGCCTGTGATCATTAGCAACAGCAGAGGAGTTGGCCCTACGTTGCCAGCTTTGACCTCGATCGACGAACCACTGAACTATTGTTCCTTTGGCCACAACAACTTACGGTTGGCGGTGAGCACGATCTCGACGAGGGTCTCGTCGGTGACGTCGGTGGCGGCGTTGATGAGCTGCAGCACGTTCGGCGAGCAGTAGTCGTGCTTGAACAGCAGGATCCGCTCCGACAGCCGGTTCAACCCGTTGTCCGGGATCTGAAGACACGGATTTTAATTCGTTACATGAAATGGGAATGACTATGAACGTGTCATACTTAACCAGAGTTATTCCCCAGAAATGAGATATTAATAGATATACCTATAGTATTAAGCTAGTTGCACCGTCAACCTGAATTATTGCTTCCTAGATTAGAGTTACGAATCAGCGCTGTGGTCTACCACAGAACAACCTGAGATACTAATAATAAAAGTAAACTTTTTTATCCTATTCTTGATATAGAGTGTTCGTTAATCTAATAAGTAAACAGCGATACTGTGAAGCTACTACGCGCTACTAATCACCCAATGCTGTAGTCTTTTAGCAGTTTTAGGTAGGTATATGGTAAGTTGATGTGACGAGAAATCAGTTTTTTCGACATGCAATGTGAAACGTATGCACGGAAATAGATATACAAATGAAATAAGGCGGTAGTGTGGCGCACCTTCTCGTGAACGAACTTGACGGCCAGCTCCTTGAGGTGCGCGAGGGTGAGGCGGTGCGCGGGCGCGGAGGCCACGTCGCGCTGCACGCCCAGCTGGAACAGGAACGTCACCTCGTCCTCCATGCCCCGCCGCGGCTGCTCACTCACCGCCGCTGCTCTCCTGACGCACGACAATCGACATCTTAGTCTCTATAAAGCTATATACATTCACATCGCACCAAAATTCACCTTATAAAATGAACACGAACAATAACTGCACGAATAGCTCATACAGCGATATTATAGTGTGAAAGGTCAATACCAAGGTGAGAGTGCTTTCTAGATTTCCAACAAGGTACAGGTACTGTGTGTATATGGATCACAATTTTCCTTGTACAATCGCGCCTGTGCTCATAAAAACATACTTTTTGCAATTGATACGGCACAGGTTAACATGTCATGACTGCAGATAAATTCAGGTTTCGAGAACAAATAAATT
>DWNH01000189.1:0-17978 GCA_018249895.1 Tiana niger
TTTATTGTGTTTCGGAAAGAGGATGTGTATGCCGGAGTTCACTGAATACGAGGCGACCATCTTAGTCGTTAGAAGTAGCAACGCATCTATTTGCAATTTCAGGTACGACTAAGGTACTGCCTGTAGTTGCAAGTGGATGTCCATGGGTTGCAGTGACCACTTAACACCAGGTGGCATGCACGCTCGTTTTGCTACTTTTATTCAATAAAAACTTATTAAAAAATGTGATCTTGTATTATAAGATTGCAATTATGTTCAATATTTTACCATTTATTTACAATATTGTAAAGCTAGCTTATACTGCAATTAATATCTTCTTACATGTATACACACAAAATAAAGGGTATAGCCAGACAAGTACATTATTAATTTCACTTAATTACTACATTGACAACTGTGTTTTAATTAAACAAACCAGAGAAAGAGATGTACTGTATATTTTATTTAACTTAATTGTTGTTTTTTTTTCAATAAAGATCATAATAATGTTTATCCAAAATTGATATTATTATTTACATTTCAATCGTCTTTATTATTGTTCTCTTCCATACAGTTGCGTGTTATTTCCTAGGGCCTGTCGTTTTATATCGCCGGAATATGTTCAGGTACAACTACAAAAGCACAATGAATTGGACAAATTTTTCGTAAAACTTTTACTTCCGACTTACGCAGATTCTACTGATATCGTATCTTCGTCATTTAAACCATTGTTGCCACTGTCGGATGAAGGAAATGAACTTGGTGGAGTAGTAGGTTGAGAGCTTGGAGGATTATTGGGGAAAGACGGGAATTGGGGAAACTGAGGTAGCTGCGGTAACTGTGGAAATTGGGGTAGTTGTGGAAATTGGGGGAACGCAGGTGTTTCAGCCTGAGGAGGCATACTTTCAACCTTTTGAGAAGTTGCAGGCCTTGAAGGGAAGTAAGGTAAACGACCACTTAATGGACGTTGAGGTTGCATGAACTGAGACTGTGATGCGAACTGCGATTGCGATGAAAAATCAGATTGGGACGGAAAATGAGGTTGCGCTGAAAAATCAAATTGTGGGGGATACTGAGATTGGGTTGAAAAATCCGATTGGCAGGGTATTTGAGCCTGAGAGGCATAGTCAGATTGAAATGTCTGCTGAGACTGCGCTGAAAAATCTGATTGGAGGGGAAACTGAGGTTGAGATTGCGCTGAAAAATCTGTTTGGGCCGGAGACTGAGGTTGAGATTGCGCTGAAAAGTCTGATTGGGAGGGAAATTGAGGCTGAGATTGAGGAGGAAACTGAGACTGTGATGAGGAGCCTGTCTGAGGAGCGAGTTGTGTTTGAGTTGATGTATCAGACTGGGAAGAGAAATCGGAAGGAATTTGTTGGCTTTGCGGTTGTGGTTGTGGAAAATCAGCCGAATCTACAACTGCAGTATCTTCATCTCCTGCTGGTTGTTGCGTAGGTGAACTTGAAGGAAATCCCGCTGGTTGCTGAGGTATTTGAGGATTTGGAGCATCTGGGAGCGCTGGAGCAGCAGGTATAGCGGGAAGAGCGGGTATTGCGGGAATCGCGGGAATAGCAGGAGCAGCGGGTGCAGTTGGTGGAATTTGGGGGTAGAAAAAGTTGGAATGTGGGAAGTATGGCGCGCTTGTTATCGGCTGATATGCGTGATATGACGGCAGCGGAAACGCATTGCCTTGTGGAAACTGGTACCCGAAATGTGGTTGATATCCAAAAGCGTACGACGACGGCAACTATAAAGAAAAAGAATAAAGTAAATCCAACATTTGTTAATATGCATTAATATAGTGTATCCGTTTACAGTCCTCAAAAATTTGTTCATCAAAAAAAATAATTTAATAGTCTCAAATACAAAAAAAATATAGGTATGTATTTTAACAAATACAAAATTTGATATCAATTATATTGACACATTGTTTTATATTGGGACTGGCCTCGTGGTCTAGTGGTTAACGAACCTGACTGCAAAACCGAAGGTCGTGGATTCAACTCCCCCAGGACAAATGTTTGTGTGAAGAGCATGAATATTTGTAGTGTAAAAGAAATATCTATATAGAAAATAGCGTTAGAGAGAAACACCGTAAGATTTTAATCGGTAGCAGTCCGCCATTACCCCCGTGGTAGAAAGGTTATGATGGATTTCCCCACAATAAAAAAGTTCACAATCCTGCCTAATTCAAGTATAATTAACACTACAACGCACCGAGTTAATGTATTGTGATCTTGAGTAAGCGATGGGCTTGGTTTGAGCAGGCAGTACTGCGGAACTGTAGGCGCTAACGGAAACGGGCAGTGCGGCGGGCCATGCGACAGAGCCTCCACTAACGACCCCCGCCAGGGCAGAGACTAATGTTAATAAGAAAACCTGGAACATAAAAATATCTGTATAATCAAACAACATATTTATTTATCATTTACCTACTGTGATTTGAAGTTGCAGTTATCAGGAGCAACAAACCGCAAACTTAAACCTTTTCTTATTATAAAAATGGTCTGTTTAAACACTGTAATTAGGTTTTACTGGAAACAAAACTGTCTCAAGTGCTTTAACAAGTATCATAATAAATAAAATAGATCATGTTTACTAAATAAACTTTGTTATTATTTACGGCACAAGAAAGCTGAACAATAAAACGCACTTTTTATCCCGTTTTTGATCTTTCATAATTATGTTTAGATTTATGTACTTAAACAATCTTATTCTTAAATGTCACATCAAAATTCTTAAAACCAAATGGCATTAAAAACACTAGCACGGCGACGTTACACTTAACAGATCTTTATTAAAAGCACTTTTAAACGGTCTCCGGGAAGTAATAACGTACGTCAATTAGCAAATAAGTGAACTATTTTTGCAACTGTCTAAAACATTCTTATTTATTCAATACCTTCATCTCTGAGGCACTTCACCGAGATGACTGCAATACAAGCATTAATTCTTTGACGACTTTTATATACCAAGTGGTACCCCGCCTACTGTCGCAGAAAGAAAGGAACTAGATGTGCCTCCGAATTTGTATTCATTGTAGCTACGGTCTTGCAACACATGTGACTTACTTTTAACATTACGGATATTAAGATCAACAGCAAACAATGGAATTTAGTTTGTTTATCATATGTATGTAAGCATTGCTAATGTATTCATTACCTAAAAATATTTTAAACTTACATACATACATCGAGCTAAGGAGATAAGCAAATTTAGCTGCTGTCAACTTATTCTTAACATAATTATTTAAATATATATTTATATATTATAATAATATATATATAAATATAGTTTATAGGTATAAACAGACTATTCTTACACCCCTCCAAGTGTACACGTAATGAAGCGTTTAGTTAGTTGTTTTAATATAGATAAGAAAAGCACTAAGTACAATTTCGCATATGTAACTAGACTACTGATAAACTTACATAAATATTTTTCAATATACATGTATTTATGTATATAAATAACTATACCTAGACCTACATACAGAACAAATATTTGTATTTATCGCACAAAAATTTGTCCTGGGTGGGAATCGAACCCACGACCTCAGGCTTAGCAGTCAGGTTCGCATTTAGCGCATTTTAGCTAGGCCAAGAGGCCTGTTAAACGAAGTCAAGTAATGTCAATATTCTATTATTTATTGTTATAATTATTATGTTTTTATAAAACGTTTCTTAAATAGATTGTGTGATAATGCATCTAAGGTATAATTAGAGTAAGCACCATATATAAACAAGGTTTTTAATTTTAAACTTATTTATTTTTATTATTATATTATTCATATTTTTATTTATATTATATTCACATAGCGACTATAGAAATATACAGGTATTCCGTTTTCACCCTTCTGGTACGAAACCCTGCAAAACAGTTTCTTATGTATGAGATACATTTCACTTCTTATAACTCACCGTAATTTAAGTTTTTTTACTAATGTCATTTGGAGTGGACATAGTAACACATATTCCGTGGAAACTTTAAGTTATCTATATATTACCGAATTGAAAAACAGCCTGTGACAGATGGACAGAGGGACAGCGGACTCTAATAGGATTCCTAAAAATTTTCTTTTAATTTATGCTTTCGTACAGAACGTTAATCGAAGAAATAAAATAAAACACAATTCTATATTTAAATTCTGATTCTGATAAAATTTGTATTTAAATATAGCTGACAGCTTATCCAGTTTCTTTAATTCCATAACATCTTAAAGACGAAAAAGACTGCGTAAACTTCCTTAAATCCTTCGTGTTTCCATAAAACTTTCAATTTTGGATGTTGTATTAAAGGAGAACACTATATTTTTCGTATATACAAAAAATGTATTACTTGTAACGTGTTCTTACTAAACATACACAAAGAGTACAAAACAAGTCAACCTTATCAATACAAATACGGACAATTGTCAAATTTTTATTACTATAAAACTTCAGACAAGTAAAACCAATCTAGTAAAAACATTTCTCCTTAAATACATTCATGAGTATTTTAAAATAAGCTTAAATACATCCAAGACATGCTATGTAGTTGCATCAAAGTGCTAAAAATTAACTAACTAAATAATTGTTAATTATAATAAGAATGAGTTTCTGTGATTCTGTTTAAGTCTCTGTTTAGTCTGATTCCTTTCCAAATTCAGGAAAGAAGAACTTTAGGATCTTATTCTTGTAACTATGGACCATATGCCTGGGCACGCTTTCGTGGAAGCGGTGTTCGTCATCCACAAACACATCTGCCAATAGATTCTTAAACATTATCAGTAAAAGCTGGACTACCTTAGTCTCAGGCATGGCAGCCGACTCCGTGAATGATCCTGCGGAAAAAAGGTAAAATAAAATAAGCGTAATATCAAATCAAAGACTTTAGCTAAGGAGTGGATTAGTTTGACTTACCATAAAATAGGAAAATATTATATGAATGTATATTTTAAAGTTTCTGTATATCTAGAAGATAAGTAATAGAAGTTAGTAAGTAGTAATAGAAGTGTAGAAGACATGTAAGATACAAATTTGAAAAATATTTTACCTAAAACAAATTCCGATGATAATTGTATCTATCGGATAATAATGATTACGAATAGGTTCTATAAGTCTTTCAACAGCACATGTTATTGAACATGCCACATGTACCTACATATTTCATTAAGTCGAGACCAAGTTAGAGCAAGCATCTAATAGCTATCGAAATATCAAGATGTCTTGGTCACCGACATACTTATATTTCGTAATCTGGTACAGACAAAAAAATCGGACAATGCGAGTTGAACTTGCTTATAAAGGGATCTGTAGGATCACCAATTGTATAGACCAATTGTATTAACCAATATAAGAGTGGTAGGACCGCCACCCAGGGAAATACCACCGCCACACCCTATTCTACCTTGCGGGACTACACCACATACGATGTTTTTAGTCCTCAAAAGTAGGATCGCATTTATTTACGATCCCAGTTAGGACTAAGGTACTACCTGAGGTTACAAATGGATGTCCATTAGTTGCAATGACCTTTAAATTAGTTGACCTGTACTCTCGTTTGCTACTTTGATTCAAGAAAAAAAACCATTGTCAATCCTCCTATTTGATGAAGTCGGTTAAAAACATATTTTCCATACATTCCAATTGCAAATATAATTGGTATGCATAGTGTACATAACCATGTTATTTTAAGCTAATAAATCTTAATAGATTTTCCGGTGATGTGAGGCATAAAACTGTTTTCTGTGCCTTTTATTAATATTCTTACCTTGGTAGCTGGAAATATTAGAGAGAAAAAAATTATTATTTTAAAACTATAAAAAACAAATAGTTTACAGCCTTGTTGTGAGGGTCTAAACTATTTGTTTTTTTCGTACCCTGATATAATTTACCCTTTTGTTTAATATTACATGTGATACAAAACATTTTTCGTATTTGTCTTTGCGGTATTTGTCCGAAACATTTCATTCAGTCCATGCCAAATTTTCCATTTTTAATTCAACCAACGGAACCCTAAAATTATTATCTAGATCAATAGCTCCTCGGCTCAATCGTGTTTTGATCGAACCACGGTGCATGCATCTCAATAAGTCAGAGAAAGTACAGCATTTGGTCCAAAATAAACTTTGTAGTCCGTATGATTTCCATTAGAAGAATTTAGTGATTTTATTATCGATAGAAAAAAAACAGACGATTAAGTTTAAAGTCGATTTCAATTTCATATAAAAAAAATCAATGTCAGTTAAAAAAATAACAGATTACTTTACAGACCATCGATTATGATTACAAGGCGAGGAGATTATGATTGCCTTTAACACAAATAAAGTATATAGGAAGCTTGTAGATATAGTCAAAACATGTATAATAATAACATGAACAAAATGAGTAAATGAGTTGTTATTTACCAGCGCCACTGCTCTGTTGCCTTTTAAATCTAGTTTTTACGGCATTCGTTCCTGCTTGAAACTCCTTTTCTTCTATTTCCAATAATGTTGTTTTTGTGATGACCTTTTGAGTTGTACTTTGTTCGTATGAATTCTGTATAGTGTGTAAAAATAAAAAAGGTATTGAAAGATATATATTCATTGTTTCAAAGTACGTACTAGTGTACAGAAAGTGCATTAGTATTCGTGCTTTTTGAAAACATTAATCTCAGTATAAAGCTCTATTTATGGTAACAATAGGTATAGAGGTCTTTTGTATCGATTTGGTATTGATACAATTAAAAAGAGGACACTTAAAAAAACAAAAGTTAAAAACAATATCCACCCATTTTATAATAGTAAAATAGTTTTTCTGTTTACCAAAATAAGTGAATCTAACGAAGAGATTTTGAAGTTTTATTTTTTTTTATTGAAATCAATTTTTGACGTTTAGGGACCTAATGCAGTGCCAGAAAGAGTAAAACAAAGTTGGTTTCTTGAATCTATTTAAAATTAGCCCATTTAAAAAGGCTGGGTGTGTGATCACTTTAAAAAAATTATGTATTGAAGTTTTATATTTATGAAATCTAGGAATTTTGAAAATTGACGCAGAAATACCCACACGTATCAAAGAGTTATGACGTGCTATACTGTCATTTGTATAGCACAGAACTTAATGTAAACATATATCTAAGGGACCTTTAAAAAACTGACCTTCAAAATAGTCGATGCAGTTGAGTTGTCAATCATTGAATAACAATGCACTACGATACAAAAAGCAGCTATTAAAAACACCATTATTATACCTATACACCCCGTTCCAAACAGGCACTTAGCATAAATTAACCAATAGAATTACTGAACATTACTTATAAGTATTATAATACTGAATGGATAAAATTAAAAGTATATCAAACATACGCATTTCTATAAATAAACACAAGTTTAATAATAAATCAATATATCACAGTAATAACATTAGCCAATACAAGAACAATGCATCATAATATTTATATGCTCATACATTATTTTCATCATCATTCAGGTGACCATCATTTTATTACAATTTCATACAACTTTGGCGCAGAATTATTAAACCCATACAAACGCTAATAATAGCAACTATTTTTTCAAGAATACAGTAGTATCCTAAGTGATCGTAGTTTGTCTACACTAACGCCGGAAATTAATATTCAATCCACAGATTACGATCGACCTGAGGTTATACACGATCTGTAGTATAGATCGTTCTGTAATCTGCATTTCAATATCATAATTTGTCAATTTTAATCTTTTTTTTTACTTTGACGCATGAACAGACTTTTTCACAATAGATTACAATCCCCGGTTAGTTAAGCAACGTCTACTGACAAATAGCTTTTACGGATAGATTGAATATTAGTCTAGAAGAGATAGCTGTTAGACAAGACTCTCTATGGTGTATATATATTGATTTCTGTTAAAATGTAAAAACAAGGAGTTATTGCATCGTAAAAGCAATAGATAAACTAAGACTATACCTTTTGCTAAATTTAGTACACAGACAGTTAACTTGAATTAACACATAGAGTACCTTTCACTTCGGTAAGCTATAAATGTCAGAGTTCCAAAATTCTTACGTACAGCTGGGTAGATAGAATCTACCTTGCACCTACAGGCCCCTGTCCCTCCGTCTTGAGTAGTTTTTTTTAAGAATAAACGCAAAAGAGCATACAGACCACCTCGTGTTAAATGGTCACTGCAACCCATGGACATCCATACAACCTCAGACAGTACCTTAGTATGCTACTCTGTAGGAATAAGATCATCGTATCATATTTAGCGAACATCGGCAACCACATCCTTCTTCCAAAATATAATGAATAGTTTCACGGTAGAATAGGGCGTGGCCGTGGTACTTCCTCCGGCGACAACCTTCCACTTTAATATATGTACTAAGCATATTCACATTTTTTTTAAAAAAACGGACCATAATTAATACTTTTTTTAATACATTGTAATTAAGAGTAAAATTATATATCTACAAATGATAAATAAAAAAATATTTTGAACAGAGAGTAAATACATTTCTTAGTATCCGAAAGTGTTCATATCGAATTGTTACCACAACGCCGGGAGGCTGTTCTCGATCTCGATCGATACAGATCACCTGACATTTGCTACCGAAGCTCACTTGCTGACATTTTCGCTGGAGTTCATCAACTGCCTCAAGCAATACCATGATCTTGCTCATTCAGTAAGATACGTGTTGATAATTTTCTGATTATAAATTGCGTTTAAAAAATTTCATTTTTGCTGCCATAACGAGGCACAATCGCAGTTGTATTTACTAATTTTAAAAATTAGCTATCTGTTATCGGTTATTATTTACGGATCAGTTGTTGCAACGCTTTTACTATAAAATGGATTGAATTTATCAATCTCGATAGCAAAAATTGGATTGAGATCGATTATTAATCTCGGCCGTAAGACCATAACCAATATAAACCCAGTTTAATGCACTGGCATAAAATTTAATGAAAAGAAATTTGAAATGTCAATCACTCGTGACATTTAACAGGTTATCGTATAAATATAGTATTAAAATTTACTTCAATGATAAGGGCCGTTAATAGGAAACCAAATGAGTAACTAAAGATAAAAGTATAGTACAAAATAATATATTTTGTAATGAACCAGACATGTCCTGTAAGTTCTCGCTACATGTATAACTTATTCTTCAATTTGTGCAATTAGTATATAAGGTTTAAATTCTAATGTAGTGTGTTTACTGTCCAACATATTCATTTCACTGTCTTCAAGATTATTTTTAAAAGTCGGTGATGCTAGGCAAAAAGACAGTATAATTTGAATATTCCATCCATCAGCCTTTGAATGTCCACGGCTTATGTCTAAGCCTCTGCTAGTTGCCGCTAATCTATTCTATTCTGCGCCCCCTGAATACAGCCGATTTTCGCTATCTTCTTCAGATTGTCAATTAATCTTGTCGCTATGTACTGATTTGTTACCATCTATAAATTTTATAGTCATAGGCAAATAATTTGGATATATTATAATTTCTTTTAGGCCTTAATAGCTCCGATAGACACTGCAGCTCAAACACAAACCAATCAACTCAAGAAATCGAAGAAAAAGTGTAAGTGTAAATTATTAGATATGTACTATATTCATAGAAGCGAGATTGAGCTGTGTTCTGTAAAAAAACTCTATTCCATTGTTTCTTTAAAAAGTTGTTACCTCTCTTGGAAAAAGGGTATGTTGGGTATACATCCAATTGATAATATTTTTAACTGTGTTGTCACCCCTTTCTTATCTTCAGAATATTTCTCTTGTCAGTATCGACTCAACGTTACGTCGTCTCATCTCGTCTCGTTTTTCATGTGAAAATATTAATTAGTATTACAAATCTACGCAGGACTATGTGCAAGATCGACTTAAATGTGACCAGTCTTTCAAACATTAAAAACTTTCCTTACGATCTTTGTTTATACGATAATAAAAAAAGTTGTATGCCAAATAAAATGCAGTATATAGTGAGTGGAAATTAAAACAACTACACAAAGAATATGTATTGCACTTGAAGATGGATTTAGATGTCCTAGAACTTGACAATGTGTTTAACTCTACTTGTACACCAGAAGCATTATGAAAATAGTTATTTTTTGACGTCGTGTTATATATAATTCAATAACAACGCCCACGCTGGTCTGCAACATGTTACGTATCGTGAAAAATGAACAACTGATATAAAATTTAGAAGCCATGTAATTTATATTCATCTTTTGAGTGTTTTGTTTTGATGGTCGTATTTCTTAAACGTCATAAATATAATTAATTTTATGACTTGGTACATATACTCATATACATATTTATAACTGAACAAAGAAATATACCTAATATTAAGTATTTGTATTTTGTATGTTTTATACATAAATTAATCTTTTTGTTTGTTTGTACTTTATGTAGGTATCTGTCTGGTTTTAAAACCGTGAAAAGTTAAATTTTAAAAAAGAAACAAAAAAGTAGAAAACAGTTTCCCGCTATTTTTAATTGTCTTTCTATCTACCAAACTAAGAAAATCTAATGTTAAAGGTCGATTTCACAGATGTTTAAAAAAAAAGGAAAAAATACAACGCAAGCCGTAAAAAAATGTAATGGATTAAATTCAGTGTCAGTAACAGTAGCAAAATGTTGAGAAAATGTGGTTTAATCAACCATATTTTGGTCGAACAATGCAGCTCGCGTTGGTTGTTGGAATTTTTTTACACCTTTTTACTTTTTACAACTTACATTTAACTTGTTTTCCTTCCTTTCCTCTGTATATTTTCTATATATAATATCTTAAAAACTTTTCTTAACATTAACATACGCTGGTATACTAAACCTTACTCTATATATACATACCTACATATACACAATACTATAGTAACAATGTCATTGACCTTTAAAACTGAACTTATTAGCGAGCAACTTCTACAGCAGCAATTAACTTCGAATTAAATTAAGCGTCGAAACCCACTCTACGCTAACGGTGAGTGAAAACTATACCTACTGCTATTTTATTGATTTGACTGTAGTCTTTCATACAAATAGTAAATATGCAGTAGGTTCGAATTCTTTACCTTAGGCTTAGTCTTTGAGACCAAGAAACGTATTAAATCTTTGTAAAGGGATTGGATCAAAAATTGTCTGTCTGTATAATCTGTTATATGTATTATTTATTTATTATATGTAGCGTACCTAATCTCAAAATTTAAGAAAAATTTTCGTGTATATAATTTTGAATTTTGTTATTACTGTAGTTGAAGTTTCGATATTGATACAAAATATAATTACAAAATTTAATTTTACAAACAAAATTCGGTACTGTTAATCGAAATCCTGGAGTAATTCAAGCAAAAACTTATATTAAAAATAAATAAATGCACATATGCAATGTAAATGAATTGTAGGCGATAGATATATGTAATATTTGTTTTACAAAGTTTTTTTTTTTTGGTGACGGGGGGGAAACCTTCACAAGGTACACTGGTGTTTTACAAAGCTAAGAAACCTTAGTTTTAAACACTTTACTTGAATTGAATGAAAGTAACGCAGCCCTCTAGAGTTTTCGCGCGAGAATTGATAATAATCTAGCGTCGTTCCTGCCCCCGCCCGCTCCGGCGTTTTCATTTCAGCGGGAGCAGTCGGCCGGCGGCCGTCGCGGGGCGCCGAACTCACGGCACTACACACACTGTTTATTTACATCCAGTATTCATTTGTATTTACTATCAGACGGCCACATTCAATTACAACGGAAAGGACGACACATCGCAACGCACTCACGCACGTACGTTCCACGTTTATGAATATAATTAGCGTAGACACCGACCATCCATACATCGAGTTTATCACCGGACACATCTCGTACACGTTTTCTTTGGCCTACACTCATATACTAATTTTTATGTGCTCGACATATCGTTTGTTTACATTTGACATTACATGCTAATCCGCTTAGCGTTATCCTTCATAGTGATTTTCGGGCTTCACGCTCTTATAAGTATCATGACAGGAGAGGTTTGTTGATAAGCAATCATTAAAAAAGTAGCTATTTTAAAAAGCATCTAATTATTTAAGTGTCTCTATCGTCACCTTTTCAAGCTCAGCTGTTCAGTTGGCTACGTTTCGACTACTTTTCTTAATTTTACATTCTTAACGAAACCGTATGAATTGTTAACACTGTAACATTAGAATGTATTTAAAATACCGAAACAAAGTTCAGATGCTTATTTCATTTACCTATTTAAAACAGTGTTGTGCTACAAATACATTCGCGTACTTTCGTTTAATAATAATTAATGAACACAAATACAATAATGTACACTAATTTATTAATAATTAATAATAAAAGCAATTGTTTCAAATTGTTGACTTGAAATTTTGGGCAATTCGAAAAGGTATTTGTTAGACACAATAATTAATGAATTTTTAACGAAATTTTGCTTCATTTATTTTAAAAAAGGTTGGTATAAGTGTGCACCTTATAAAAATATCAGCAAGGACAATCGACACAAGTGGGGCGTAATTAATCTAAACAAAATCCACAATTTTAATTGAAGATTATAAATAATACGTCTGCTAGAAATTTCTTTGATAAACGAAACTAAGAATCGATTAATAAACTAGTTCAAAAAAATTATTATATCTATCTTACAAGTGTTGTAATAGCGCCAATCATGTTATCCAAAGACGATAAAAGATTGTACTGTCCAATTTGTTAAAAATAATAATAATTCAGCGAGGAATAATGAGCTGTTTTGATATTAAAAATTTGACCAAATAGCGAACACTATCGTTCATTTGCAAGCCTAGGGAGTCGCCCTTATTGTCCACTTTTTATGGATACTTGGCCATCCATGGATAGTAATAATAAATTTGTATATAATGTAGATTTAGTAGCGTATAGTAATAGAAATCAAATCATCAAACTTACGTACCTGCATCATGATACATCAACACATTTTTACTTAATTAAACTAATAGAAATTGCTACAGCACCACTCATTTATATTTCTAAAATGTATCGCTAAATTGTAAACTACACAAATTACTACTCGTATTTAATTACGCTAGTATAGAGAGTTATGATGCAATAATCTTAAACGCGCGGTAAAAACGTTTAAATCGATAATGTAATTGTACCTTTAAATAGTTTACAAATAGTAGTAACAAACAAGATAAACTGTTCTATGGCAATTTTGTGTATTCTTAGTATTATATAGCGTCCCTAATTAGCAATTAAGAATCCCAAATAATTTTGTCATGGTCAATTCATTAATCTATGCCAAGATATGTGAACACTTACAAATAGCGAACAAGGTACGATACTGTACCTTGAGAAATTACGAGATTATTGTCTGACATGGCTTAATTTAATATCGCAAATGTCTAAATAATCATAATATGATTTTAGTTATGTACTATTAAATGTCTGAGAAGATATACCTACTCATCTTAAAATAGTGGTCTTGTAAGATAAAGGACTTTCAAAAATGTAAACATCTTGCGAATTTTTTTTTTTACGCTATTGCTATTTCAGTTCGAGCAAGCAAACATATTCAATATAACGTTTTATATAGTTAAATGAAAAAAGAAATTATATAAAAAACCACATATCCAAAAGATATGTCTATATGATATTTCGATCAGACGACAGTCGAACAGAAATGACACTAGAACTGATACATGAGAGAGTACATATTATTCCTATACATATTATTTAAAGTAGATACTGCATAATAATTGTAATTGTTGGTGATTTTGTAACAAGTATCGAGAATTTTCCACCTGCTGTTTCTAACGGTAAACCATAGCCAAAACCAATGAACTAATTAGTTTATTTGATACTCATTAATCGTATGCCAATGAATCGCTATGATTAAAATGATTTTATCTTTAACTAGAGCTTCGATGTTAATGAAAATCATTTACAGCGTATCGCATGGCGGACGACGCGGCGGCCGACTGCTTGTTCGAGCGCCTCCGGCTTTACCAGCAACGCGCGCCTGACTCCGCAGAGGTCGCGCGCTCTATCACCGCCCGCATCAATTCCAGAATCACCACACACGGTATGTCCTGTACCGATTCTAATTTTGAAATTTGATTTTATTCTAATTTCTGCAATAAACGGTGTATGCATAGTTGCTCATCGATTATTGCCTGCACCAATATCCCTTTTTGTAGCATTTAAATTACAATCTAACGTCCTACCCATCCACATCATGTGTCTAGCCTCAATGAGACTTGGTTCCTATAAATTCCTAAAAACTAAGCGAAGCTATCACTTAGTTTACGTTAAAAGCTGCCGCTCCCAACATGCCGGCTAAAGTATGGCAGCACAGGGTTTTGCTATTTGCGGCCATCTATCATACTCCTAACCGCGCTTCCTAATAACTTTGTAAATTTGTTGCGATGTACCTATATACAATATCGCAATAATCTAATAACTTTACAAGTAAGTGATATATTGGCGTGATATGAATAACATTAAAGTAACAGATACAATAAATTTAGCTGCAAGAAGTAAGAAATTATGTGGTGTGGTTTCAGTATAAGCTTCTAAACTTTGAACAAATCATTCAAGAGATATCCTCGGCATAATTTACATGTGACATTTGCTAAATTATCAGCTTACAACATTTAGAAACAAAAACCTTTTGGATTTATTGCGTAATAAACTAAAACCAATTGTGTAGTAAAAGTATTCATGACAATTATTTTAATATATTCTCTAAAAACTTCTTTAAAAGCTGAATGAGGCCCTGTCGGTACGAGTGCATAGTGATAGAACATAGTAAACAACTTTGATTAAAGTCCTCGATATGATAAGACGACAGATAATAAAAACATTCTGACAGCATAGAGAACAAACCAGTCGAGATATGTATATCGAAGAAAAAGATAGACAGAATTATCCATTTTATACGGTCGCTCAAATGACCTCATCTTCCGGTTTCTTATTTCGTCTCCTGATTGATCGTTTCTATTTTCTGTTTACTATCACTGTTTGGTCCAGATATTACGTCATTTTCGTGAACACAACGAGAGAGCTATAAAGAAACATGTTCTACATTGGTTAATACTATTATATCAACAATTTATTTTTGTAGTAGTAGCCTGAGATTTTCATGACATTCATGTTCTCACAAAGGCAAGTAAAAGCATCTAAAATGAACTTGACCAAATTGATTGGATTATACAAAAATCTATCCCTTAAAAGAATTGCATTATTTTTGTTCTTTTCATTAATAATACTATATACCTACCTACCTACTATGACCTAATCGTAGTTTTTAGTTATATACATAGATCAAGGATTTTAAAACAGTAAAAAGCAAGACAAAATTTATTAAAACTACTACAATACTTCAGTAATTTATTATTCTTCCGTTAGCGATAAAATAATTTTGTATTGCCAGACATCTCTTTTAAATTAGATAATTTACGATAGTTCTTAAGTCATATCTAAAGACAAATCAGTGTAATTTAAATGAAAGTAAATCTTGAAATCGCGTCACAAGAAACGTACAAATTAACAGCATTATTTATTGCTAAATCAGTTGCTTGCGTTTTGTCATAACAATGCTACACAAAGTATCAATAACTTTAAGTCGTAGGGAAGAGATTTTTTTTTATTGAATAAAAGTAGAAAACAAACATGCAGTTCACCTGATGTTAAGTGGTCACTGCAACCCATAGACATTCATTTGCAATTTCAGGCAGTACCTTAGTCCTACCTGAGATCGGAAATAGATCTGTTGATATTTTTGAGGACTACAATGGTCACCTCGCATTTAGTGAACTCCAGAAAATCCTCCCCTCACCCCCCCTTCGATACACGATAAATTGATTTACGATAGAATAAGGTGTGACGGTGGTACTACCCCGGGCGGCGGCCTACCTATAAAGAATCTAATACACAGTACGGTGACATCTGAAATGTGACTACTTGCCAGTAAGTAAAAGTCTAAGACTACGGTCGCAGTTCTGTCAAGTAAAATTTACGCTTAAGTGGTGCCATTTAATTTGAAGGTTTATCGATTTCAATTTTCAAGGCTCTTTTAGTTGATCAATATCTCTATAACGTCAATAGTGAACCTAATTCCGATGGCCTTTTGAGCATGACATGTTTATGATAATAAATGCATGGAGAAATATACGAATGATAATGCTATTATGCAATTATCATTTGACAATCGATACCGGAACTGTTTCAATTCATTCTTTGCTATACGGTAAACCTAAAATGTTACTCAGTTCTTATTTTAGCTTCTTAGCTTTTGTAGGTTATTTTAAGATATTATTACTTGTAGATTTGTATTTGAAAATTGATATTACTTAAAAAAACTCATTTGAATTGCGTTTTTTTAATTATAAAACTTATTCAGTGTATAATGTTCCAAACAAATTTTTCTTGCTTCTAAATAAATCTCCTCTCTATATACCTATTTATTATATTATAGTAAAAGTAGGTATGTTTACATTTTTCTTTCCATCGTTCATGTCTATTTCTACCCTCTTACATATTATATACATATGTACGGTATTGTTTAAATTTTTTATTTCGGTCTATTTTTTCTCCTTCTTTCTTTCACCTAAAGATTAACGGGCAGAAAATGTTTCTAGCAATAAATCCTCTTCCGTACCGTTATTGCTAAGGTGTAAAAGTTTAAATAAACAGAAAGCTCTTTTTCAACATTGATTTGATAGCCCGCAAGTGTCCCTAACACCAGGACAACAACCCAAACTCGGTCTAGACTTTATAAATACGTATCACTGGGAGTAACAGTCTCGGTGTGGCTATGCGTCTGAATTACGAGGGTCGATCGTATTTACTGCATTTTGGCAGAACGCCCGACATCGCTTTTGACGGTTTCTCTCACTACTACAAAGCATGTACAAGACGGTGATAATGGCACTGTGTTTTTATGCTGTTCACAGACTAATCATCTTTAACTGAAAAAAATGTTACCTAATAACCTGTGCCAAAAAGCAATCAGTCCATCGAAATGGTTATTTGAAGCAAACATTAAAACCGACCGAAAAGTAAAAAATAAAAATAAAAATTTACAGACTACAAATATTTATATATGAGTCTGTGCCCTTGTAGTTTCTATAGCATACTTGGAACACAGACTCCAACGTAAATTTTTAGTCTGTTAAAAATGATTTCTTACTGTTTTATTTATATTGTACTATTGCCAAGTAGATCCTGCCATTGTTGTACCTGCAGCAAGATAAAAATTAAACGAAAATAAAGGAGTTAGTAGTAGATAAACCTAGTTTATAATTATAAGTTAAATTAATAAGTATCTCTAAAAGAGTATAACACGTAGCACGAAACATGACAATAACAGATATAGTTAGAAATTTTAAGGGTAATAGAAATATTACACAAAAACCAAAACCGCTAAGTTTTAAGCAACAATCGCACACGCAATTTCGGCTGCGGTATAACATAAAGCTTTTACGCTGATAAAGTCATTTGGTGTGCCTGAAAAAAGAATTCTGAGTGTTCTTTGAGCCATTGAAAACCATTAAGGTTCCACAGACACGCACAAACTTCCACCTAAATCTTTGAACGAATAACTTTGTTATGTTTTCGCCAAAAACTTGTGCCGTTCACTTTTATAAGTAGAGGGTTGTATTACCACATGTTTTATGTTGATGATCTCAAATTGTTTTTTGTCGTATACTAACAAATTTTGTTCATTCAAAACCTTTTTTTTATTGAAAAAAATTAGCAAACGAGCGTGCGTGCAGGCCACCTGGTGTTAAGTAGTCAGTGCAACCCATGGATATCCACTTGCAACTTCAGGCAGTACCCTAGTCCTACCGAAATCGCAAATAGATGCGTTGCTACTTCTGAGGACTAAGATCGCCACGTATTTAGTGAACTCCGGCATCCACACCCTCTTTCCGAAACACAATAAATAATTGCTTTACGGTAGAAATAGGTGTACTTGCCCAAGCGGCAGCCTACCACCTATAAACCTAAAATGCATTCAATTTTACTTAGATAATTATAAAAAAATTTTGAAACGCAGTTGTA